>VYZS01071026.1:5956-18902 GCA_013400695.1 Neodrepanis coruscans | reverse complement strand
TTTTCCAACCTTTATGGTTCTGTGATTCTGTGACTGCCTTGACACGACCCTGTCTCAGCTGGCTTTGTTTTGGTTTGATGACTAGTAAGAAATTTCCACCCAAGTTACACCATCACAAAACACTCCAAGGCGTGGTGCAGCCTGACCCTCAAGACCCAAAGATAGTTTGGGGAACCCATGTTTTTCTAAGGAATATTACTTCAGCTGGAGTGCAGTCTTATGTGCAGCCTTGATTTCACAAGAGCAGGCACTGGCAGTAAGCAATGCTTAATAAAACACCCAAACACTGCCCAGGTCCTCACAAATGAAAGCACAACAGAAAAGGAGGTGCAGAAAAAGGAGGCTTTTCTTGCCATGGCTAAAGGCATCCTGCACCAAACGGGTTTTTCTCTGTGCAGATTCCTCAGAAGAACCTGGAATGATGGAGTTAGGGGGACAGAGTCTTGGCAGATGAATCACCTCTTATCTGGAAACCAGACTGGATGGTTGGCAGACCAGTTGGTTCCATCCAGTATAAGATGGTCCCAGAGAGAAGCTGTGATGTGATTCTTAGTGAAGTGCCAGCCCTGCAGTGAAGGGCTGTGAGACAGGAGCCAGCTGAGCCACCAGAGATTGTGAGACTTGGCAGGTCTGGGACTGGCCCTGCAAAGCTGTTGCAAAACCAGCCTGAGGTGACAGTGGGGTGTATAAAAAAATCTTGTACTCCTCCTACTTAGAAAAGTAACAGAGAAACCAGCAGCCTCAGGCTTTGTTCAGCTCTGTAGTCACTTGAAAACTGCAGCAAAGCTGTGTTTTGGGGTAACAGCAAAAAATAATGAAGAGAATGAAGAGTGTTTGTTTTTGTGCAGCTTTTGGTCTGTGCCTCTCCTACTACGTGGCTGAATTCTTATTAATTCTTATTAAAGAAATAGCATGGCAAATCTTTTCACATACATGCAACACATGTGAGGATGGAAACGGATTCTCTTCAAGAAAGGCTTTGAATGGTGAGAAGTATTTGGAACTGGATCCCCTGCAGACACTACAAAAGGTTCTTTCCCTCCATAGCTGTCTTCTTCTCCCACTTTTGGTCTTTATCTGTTTTTCCTCTTGAACCCTGGAAGTTTTTTTTTCCCACAAGTTCTCATGCTGTATCCTTACAATGCTACAATTCAAGAGTTGGAGAAGGGAATTCCTATTTTTAGTTCCAGCATATAAAATGTTATCTAGGGACAGGTCATTTTGTCCTAAGTGATCAAGCAGAAAAAGGATATGGCAACAAATAAAACCTTAGAAGGGATATACATGTGGTTAAGGCATTAGCCTGTTAATTCTGGAGATTTGTGTTCCTTTTCTGGCTCTCCTACAGTCTCCTCAGGCCCCTCACGGGTTAATTTCTGCTCCTTGCTTCTCTTCCCGCAATATGGGGATATTACTAACCTATCTAACAGCTTGGTGCAATGAGGATAAATTAATTACTCTCTGACAGATTTTCAAACACATTAGTGCTTGCTGCCATAACAAAGCCTTTTATGTAAACAAATACCCCTGGGAAAACAAGAGGCTGGATTTAAAGGTTGCTTTTGAGATGAATTCCTATACCAGCACCCCCACCATGGGCACACACCCACACCAAAGGAAAAAAAAAATAGGACAAATGTACAGTGTCATGCTTTAAAGATCTTGAAAATCAGCCAAATCTGTGAAATATTAAGGAGACTCCATGCAATACTTAACACATCCTGGGGCTAGTTCTCAGGAATGCTGAGTACCCACTGACTGAGTTGTGGGCACTCAACAGATTCAAATGTAACAGAATCATTTAGTGAACAAAGAGCATTGGAACAAAGACTTATTCTTCAACCTGCACATTTTCACAAATGCAAATACCCTTACTACAAGAAGTTTCTCCAAGTCCAACTGCTGTAGGTGCAAAACCTGGGGATCTGTAGCTTAAAATACCCAAATAGGTAGGGATTATCTCTTTTGTCCTCTCTGATTTTTCCCCAACCCATGAAAATGTTCTAGTGTTGCTCTCAAGAAGGCAGGATTTGGCCATGGCTTTCTCTAGTGTCTAGGATGGCCTTGGGTCTCCCCTTCTCTCTCATATACATCCTGGAATCCCAAAAGTTTCAGCAGATTGTGAACACACCCTAAAAACCACTGGCAGATGGGAGTCCTTCTCCCTTGCACCCGTTTTTCCTCGTAAAATGCAAGGTGAAGGGCGTTATTTTCCACCCAGTCAAAACCCATATGACAGCTTTGAGTGAGGGAGTTATGTGGTTCTTTCTCAGAAAAAGCAGCTGGTTTGCCTCTCCTTGAAAATGGAGCTTTAATTCCTTTCTGCTCTGAGACAGCTTTTAAGACTCAATTAACAGTAACACCTGGCGCTCGGGCATGCGATGGAACCGACGCTTCCCTGTCTGCAAACACGTCGCCTTTGAGGAAGTTGACATCCAGACCTGTTTTTTGGCGTATGACTGTGGTTAAAAAGCTTCCTTTGAGCCTTTCTGTAGGTGCAGCAGGGGCACCGAGGTGAGATGGTGTGAACTGCTGGCCTGTGCCACCGGCCTGGGCCGCACCGGGGCCGACGTGTCACCGGCTCCCCCTCGCTTGGCCAAGCGTCCCCCCGCCGAAGCCCGGGGTGGATCAAAACCTGACAAACAAATCTAAAGTAAACCCGGAGCCCCAAAGTCACACACACACACACACACACAAACACACACACACAGAGCTGGTGCCCGGGAAATGCCGGCCCCCCGTCCTTCCCCGCACGCATCATGGAAGGTTTGCTCGTGGCAGCGCGTGCCGGGCCCGGACGGGAAATGCCGGCGGGGCCGTCGACACTGTGGCCCCTGTTTACCAACCAGGGCACGCTCCCTCGGCTTGGCCGCGCCGCGGCTCCTCGCTGGTGACCAGCTTCGCCTCAGACCCACCTCAGAGCTCTGTTTGCTTTGGCGGGGCCTGCGACCCCGGGCAACCCAGCCCGGCGTTCGAGCCTTGCCCGGGCGCGTTGCGGAACGGAGAACACACGGGTTTTTGTTTCAAAGATATTGCTTAAAATAACTCCATCTCTAGAAAGTTGAAGTTGGACGCCACCCCCTTCCACCTCTTTCCCCTCGCTCTCTCCCCTCTTTGCACAGCTGTGGCTCCCATGAGGACCCGAAGACAGATGTGCCGTGAGGATCTGGTTATCGTTCCTCCTTCCCACCCCCACAAATAAATAAATATATGTGTATATATATATATATTTCTCTCTCTGTGCTGCTGGACAACGGCAAGTGTCTGTGAGAAGAAGGGGGGAAGTAAAGCATTGGCTGAAAAACATCCCCCTGCTCCCTTTCCCCCCTCCCTGTCATCCTGTGCTCTCTTCAAACACGTTTTTAAACATGCCAGTTTTGGTCTGGTTTCCTGGATGGCACATCTTCATGTCTAGCTGGGCTCCATCCATTACCTCGTGAGACAGGGTAGAACCAAGGTGACAAGATTGATGAAACATTCTGTGCAAGGGGAACGGGTGAGGAAACCCTCCCAGGAAATCAGTGGAAACGGGGCGAGGGGGCACTTTTATTGAAAGGCTTTGAACAAACCGGTTTCAGGAGAGAAAAGGTAATTTATATTCTAGAGAAATAATTTGGCATTTCCCCTTGTTTGCCCTACCGAAATGATGAACTGACTGGTTTAATTTTATTTTATTTATTTTTTATTTTAAATTCAGTACCTGAATTTGCCCATGTTTCGTTTTCTTTTGCGGTTTGGAGGTGGGTGAGTTAAAATGCCTGCCTCACCTAGAGTTCAGAAGTAACCGAGTTACTTCCACTTCTGGAGGGTCCTATATTTTATTCCAAATTGGCACAAGATCTGTTCAGTTATTCTTAGCCTTCCTGACACCTTTTTGCTTTTGTTACATTAATGCATGGATGTGAAGAGGGAAGGGACTCTGAGTTCTGGATCCTGTTCCACTGAGCTGCTAATTCACATTAAGAAAGGTCAAGTCTAATAGAGCACTGCCTTATGTTGAGGCCAAGAGGAAAAGGAGTTCATTTGAAAACTCACTTTCCAGGTGTATTAACCCCTTCAAGTGCCATTAGGCTGCATATCTGTCACGGCAGCAGCTCTTTTATGGAGGAGCCCAGATAAACTGGCTTATTTCTCAGCTTTCAGCTCCAATTCTCTACAGCTCAGATCACAGCTCTGCCATGTTCCTGCTGCTGCTTAATCTCACCTTGTATCAGGCTGTTGCCTGCCAGGAGTAAAGACACTCTTCTCTTCTAGGGTGTGGAGTTTGTACACGTCTGTTTATTTATCAGGGCACTCTGTGCAGAGTGAGGAAAGGCAGCAAAACCAACTGTGCAGGGGTTTTTAATTAAAACGTTTGGGTTGTTTTTTCAATAGACAAATGTAGAGGTACCCTCATGAGTGCACTGGAAGAGTTTTGCTTCTTGCAGAAAGCCAGAAGGGTGAGGGGATAATATGTAGAGGGAGTTGATCTTTGCTACTTGTATTCCAGCCTGATGTGGTATAAAGGACCTGAGTGTCCTGGAGGTACTGGCTTATGCCTTGAAACCCTACATGTGTGGTTGTCAAATATGAAGGTGAAAGAGGGGAAGGCTAGATGGCTTCTTAGAAGGTGTTCAGGGAGATGGAAAGGAAGTTTACCAGCTGGTGGACACAAGTACCCGTGTTTATCTTGAGCAGAAATAAGATGCATGAGGAGTGAAAGAAAATTTGCCTTTGTTAAAAAAAGATCCTGGTACTTGGCCACATCACAAAACCTGAAGCTGATATGAACGTTTTAAGAAAACAAAACTCTGGACTCAGCCTCAAGGGAAAGAGTAAACAATTGACTTTTCACTCTGTCTCAGTTCAGACCAAGCTAAGAAACCCTTCCCTATGAGGAAGGGTTCATCATCATCAGAGCATGATGAACAAAACAAAGCAATACTAGCGTTACTGTGGGTGGTTCTACACATCCCTGGTATTGGTCTGACTTCTGCAAAGGGAGAGGCCCAGGCAGTCTAGTGAATGTAGATCCACAGCCAACTCTGTTTTACAGTGCCCAAAGTAACTTGTTAAAAGCAGAAAGGCTGCAAAAGGAAATGAAAACAAAACAAGAGAGGTATCCCATCTGTGTGTTTTACTCTTTCAGGATGTCTACTTCTACAGGGAATATTTTCCTTAACCTCAAAACAGTTCATTTTCAGATCTCCTCCTTTGAAGAGGAGCTACTTTAGTGGTGGACTTTTCTTCTAAACATACAATGTTTAGTTTATGTCTTCCACTGAGACTACATGTGTGACATTTTTAATATGTATTTCTATGTACATGGAAACATAACAAGTTCCTGAAACATTTAATGAAAGCTGTGTGTGATCTCAAATAAAGCCTAGAGCCAGCACTAGCATTGGCACAGTGCACCAGGTGTACCTTTCCTCACAAGCAAGGACAGGTGAGAGGCCACGCTGGCCAGATGATAGGAGACACCTATCATGGTGTGATGGGAGACAGGAGTGATGTTGTGGAGGTGTTGTTGCTGGAGAGCAAAGGGATGAGTCCGGAGCTGGCGGCGCTTGGTCAGCGCTGCCCTTTTCCAGGCACTCGGACGCCCCACGAGGCTGGCAAGCACCCTCCCTCCAGGAGGGGAACTCCCTCAGTGTTGGCTGGGAGAAGAAGTTCAAGCCTTTTCCCTGTGTCCTTCGAGAAAACAAGAATCTCTCAGTTTGTGTTTATGAGAAGATTTCACATTTGATTCCAGCTGGAGGGAAAAAAGAGAGAGAGAAAAAAACACACCCTTTCCTTAGCCAGGCTGGAGGTTGTCTGCACACACAGGCTGGGACTGTGGGTTATTCCACAATGGTCTGAGTGTCCCACCCCTGCTGAGAAAGCCTCAGTCCCAGGGGAGAGTAGCACATCCCAGGGTGTGAAGGCCTTGGGGGTGGGCAAAGCGTGAGGTCTGGCTGAGACAGGCTTAGTGCCACTCCAGTTGGCACAGCCAAGGATAAGGTTCCTTTTGGCTTCCCAGGAGGGGCTGTTGCCTGCAGAGCACCTTCAGCCTGGAGCTGGGCCGTGATAATACACATATTTGCAAAGCCTGCTCGGGTTTTTCATCACCAGTTATTGGTTTCATGAAGACCAAGGCATTTTTGTGCAGCATCAGAAATCCTAGAAAGAGTCCCAAAGCATGGAGTTGTTCAAAATCTGAACTGTTTCTGAGAAGAGGCTGAGTTTAGGCCATTACGGATAGAGAATGCCAGGTGTGGATCCAGACAAAGCTTTCTTGGGAAAAGCTCAGGTCTGAGGCTGCAATCTCTTCCTTAAAGGAAATAAGGGTGATATATTCAGTTCAAATTTTGCCACACCTTATTTGTTCATAAGTCTGAAGCTCCAGGTGAGACGTCTCTGCTTGAATCAACCAGAAACTATCCAGGTGCAGACACAGGACAACAGTCAGTGGTCCAGCTGGCCTTGCAGCCCTCTCCAGCTTTAAAGGACAGGACCTACTTTACAGATGAATGGGAATCTCAATGGGAAGAAGATGGGAACCAATGTGTGTTCAAACCGTGCAGGAGTGGGAGAAAGCAGGAGGATCCAAGAATTGTCCCAGTTCTCTCTAGATGTCTTTAACATGCTGCTGGGGGTAAGATAGATGGAAAAAGGCACTTTGTGTCACATCTCTCCCTTCTCCTCCTGCCACCCCCCACCATCCCTACATCCCTCCTGTGTAAGAAGAGAGCATCTGTTACAGCAGTCTGGCCTGCACTAGTGGGTGGGTAAATGGTTTCATACAACAGCAGCTGTGGGCTCCAATAGGATTATGTTTAAACCCCTGTATGTTATTTCCTCCACCTTCTGTCATTATCCTACTTTCTGCTGGGCCTTTGTGACAAGGGCAGGGAGGAAGGCAGGACAATGAGATTCACAGCAACAATGATCATGATAAGAAGAAGAACCGATGTTGAATGCAATTCCCATTTCTCATTACTATGCTACTGTAGCTATGGTTTGGCTCTCCTCCTGGCCTTGGCAAACACGATCCACTTCTCCTGCTTCTCCTGTTGGCCGGGCTCCCATCCTCCTCTTGGCTCCTGCAGCCAAACTCCTGGCTGGCTGCAGCAATCCCACATAATATTTCACGCAAATTTATATGAAGCCCGTTACAAAGCTCAGCAAGGAGACACTGTTTCTTTTTCTTGATACAATTAATCATTTGTAGCTCTGCTCCGGGGGACCAGCCTGTCTCCTGTGTAAGTGCTCCCTTCTGTCAAGAAGGCTGAGAAAGTGCAGTACCCAGGGAGGGCAGGGAGAAACCCAGCTCTCCCTCCCTCTCCTCCGCAATTCCAGGTGAAATCACTCTCCTGCAGAGCCCCCCTGCCTGTGTCCCCCAGCGAGGGCTGGCAGGGACCCCCCAGTCCCAAGCCCACCCTCCCTCCCTGCAGCCTGGGTTGCCCTCCTGTCTGCACCATGCCTTGGAGAACACGCTCCAGCTGCTCCCATTTCCCAGCCCACCACTGGGAGTATTGCATGGGATTGCTCTCGCCTCCTTTGGTTCCCGCTGCTTTGTACAGCCTAGTTAATCTTTTGGTACAAATCCTTCTTCCCCCACTTCCCTCCCCCCTCTCTTTTGAAATATTTCTAGTGTTGTGGGTGTTTTTTGGGTTTTTTTGTTGTTTGTTTTTTTTTTTTTTTAAATAGAAAGTTAACCCACAGTCTAATGTTTCTGTGGCTAAACAGAAGACCCAAGTCTCTGGGTTTGTCAATCCGGGACCTCACACTAGTACTGAAATTCAGAGGAAAAAAAAAAAGGACCTCTCTTTGGCTTGTAACTATGGGTGTCCATCTCTTCTTCAGAGGTGTCCTTGCTTGAATCCATCTGGCACATCTCCTAATTTCTCCTCTTCCTCAACTGTAGCATCAAGAAGGTAATTAAGAAACATATGTTTAAAAAAACCTGTATCCCTCTTTTTTAGCACAGAAAGGTTTTAAAAGATGCAATCTGTTTCGGTATCTTTCTTCATGCTAGTCCTGCAAAATTTGGGGTAGTCTGGTTCAACAGGAGATAGTAAAGGAAAAAGCAGTTTAATTATGTGTTTAATAACTCTTAAGACAAATGCTAGAGGAACTGGCTTTATTTATTTTTTAAGCTAAGTACCCAGAAGGTCCCATTTTCCCTTCAAGAGCAAACTCGGGCCATGTGTGGTAAAAGAAGGAAACTAAATAAGAATTTGGCCTTTCTCTCTTCTTTCCCACTCCACAGATTCATTATGGGAATATTCTGTATTCTCTGAAGCACAACCACTGATTGCTGTTAAGTGAAATACTCTTGCCCAATAGCTGCAGTTCCTGTGTTCAAAGCATATTTACAAGTTCCCAAGGAATTTGGGGAACAAATCTGTTATATTCCAGAAATATTTTCCAGTTGTCACAGGCTTACCTGCCAGAGAAGAATTTCCTCTCAGCAGATAGTTATCTTTTTCACTGGCTCTCCAAGTTGATGCGTTTCAGGATCCTGTTTGTAACCTGAGGTAAGAACTGTAACCAAACCAATGGGAAGTGAGGTTGCAGTCACACCTGGAAGGTAACACCATTTCTGAAGGTTAAAGTTGCATGACAGCTTTCTCACACCTTTTTATTTCCTTTTTTTTTTTTTTTTGGTCAAACAGACATTTCCCTCCAAATTGATTCAGTATCTGAAGGGCTGAACAGGCAGCAGGGCTTGATACAATTTATTTAGGAAATTGTGCTGAATAAAAGGTGGACAGAACAGGCTGTGTAAGAAAGCCCTGGTATGGATTTAGTAACATTTCATCCTCTAAACAGGAAATCTTCAAACTATGGGCTTCCCCTGGATGAGACAGCACACAAAGGGAAAGATTACACCTGGAAGAAATATATACCTGTTTCTTATGTATTTTTTAAGGTAAGTAGATAATACTGTCCACTGCCAGAGACAAGATACTGGGCCTGATTCTTTTGGCCAGTGGCATTTTCTTATTGCCAAAGCTATAACTGGAAGGGGAGTGTGTGTGTGTTGTGTGTGTGTGGTGTCTCATCTTTTGTTAGTTTTGGTTTTATTTGTTTGGAGGTTTTTTTGGGTTGGGTTGTGGGTCATTTGGGATTTTTTTTCAGTCAGCAGCAAAATACTTTTCTGTCAGTTGCATTTTTTTTTCGTTATTAAACATCTATTCATTCACACCATTTTCAAATTTTGCAGATTTACATTAAAAATAAAAGTGATAATTCCTTTTCAGCTTCTGTCATATCTGTGAGGACTTTACCACATTCAAGAATGGCCTACACTGGAGATTTCTATTTGAACAATTAAAGTAGAGAAGGGAATTTTCATGGCAGTTTTCATAAAAGGAAAAGGAACTGAAGCTAAGATAAAGTTATATATGGTACTGTATATTTTCCCTGGCATGTTTTTGGAGGATTTCAGTTTCTTACCACTCTTTTAGCAAAAAATAGCTTGATCTTTTACTTTAGACATAGACCTGACCAAAATTAGGATTAAAATGGTTATTCCAGGACTTTGAATCAGCCAGAAGTTTGAGGGAGACTTGCTTGTATATTTTTCTTCAAGCAAGAATTCCCCAGAACGCCAGAAGGAATTCCAAAACTCTGAAGTTGGGATTAAGAGGAACTAAACTGAAGCAGGGTTTTTTTTAGAATGTGAAGATCTTCAGGGTAACTTGAACACAATTAAGGAATTTGACAATAATTCTCTCTGCCCATTGTACGAGGTGACCACTTCCCTCAGGTTTGCTTGTGGCACAAGAGCATTTTGTAGTGCAATGTCTCCTTCCTGGGATACAGCAGCTCTGCACAGACTCTTCTGGATCCCTGGGAACAGCACCTTTCTTTCCATCACCCGGAAGACCTGGCTTTGTGCCTGCTCCCTGATCTCCTCAGCAGTCCATGACTCGGAGTTGAGGTTTGCAGATGCACTTACCCACGATGTGTCTGTTCAGATTCTCCCAAGGAGGGAGCAATCTTCCCATATTCCCTCTTGTCCAGCAGTCAGGGCAGGGAAAAGAGGCAGTTCTCCTTTCTCTTGCCCAACCACTCCACCTAAAAGATATACACCAAGGAAGACTGTCTTCTACTTGGAAATAATAAGCCACCAACAGGCAAAACCAGAAAACTCCCGTCACAAGACAGAAAAAAAAAATCCTCTTTTTTCATTCTTTTAAAATAGTGTGCTCTGTAAAGAACCCAGTTTGGTGTCCCACCCACTTCCTTCAGCATCTAACCAATGTATCTTGCTCTAAGTATTCATGACAAATGCCTGGTAACTGTTTTATATGTTGGAAGATGAAAAATTGCACTGACAAGCTATGGCTCCTGCTTCCCTGCACCAAGGCCCTGAAACCTGCCTGAATTGCAAAAGGTCTGGTCTTCACGAAAGACTTTTTAAAGACACTTTTGTAATCTTTGAGGGGTTTTTTTCTTCTTGTGTGGCGAGGGGAAAGGTAGCACTGCACAAAGATCTGTTGATCTCTCTGTTGGGAAGGAGCAGTAATTGTCTTTGAACACCACGGCCGGAGCTCCAAATTCCCGGAGAGTGAACGTTGCCAGATGTGCTTGACCTGGACGATGTGTAGGGAAACTGAGGAGGGGCTCTTGAATGTAACCCAGCCAGTACAGCCTGAGAGGAAGTAGTTAGCCCAGCCTCTAGTTTTGAGCCAACTGTGTGTGATTTCAGGGCTACCCAGAGGTTTAGTTAAGTGCTGTCTTCCGTACATCAAAGATGTGAATCGCGACTGGATGATAGAGAGAGCCATTGCCTGCAATATGATACACACATCCACTTCAGACAGGCCAGGAAGCCCATCTGTTGACTTAACTTTTTATGTAAAGCAGTTGGGAGGAAGAGCCTTGGGTTTGAGTGTAGTTCTATTTATTTATGTATTTGCTCATATCTATAGAGAATAAGTACAAATGATGTGGAAAAAAAAAAAAAATCACTCTCTCCTGGTAACAAAAGTTATCAAAATAGGCTTTCACAGACCAGTGTGTAGCAACAGTAACAACACCACCAAGAGCTCAGAGCAAAACATAACCCACTACTATTTGTTTCTAGCGAAACTGCTCTTTCTCCTTCTTGTGCCCTCTTCCTTCCCTGAGGCCACCTTTCTCCCAAAACACAAGCTAAGCTTCGCCAGGCTTCCAGGGTGCTCAAAACCAGGATACTGGGGAAGACTGGAGGCAGGAACACACATGGGCTGTGTCTGTTGTCAAGTTGTACAATAAGGAGGGACATAGGAGTTCAGAGGATGGAGTGGAGTTTCAGGGGACATTGGCTGCAGAGCAAAATTCTGGCAATGCTTTTCAGTACAAAGCGCTTTCTAGGGCAGCACACCACCAGCTACAGTGTTGTGCTACTCCTTTTTCAATATTCTGGGAGCCACAGGCTCTGTGTGTGACTTTGAGCAGTTCACGTCATGCTGTAACGTCTCAGTATCCCATCTGTCTCTGGACACTGACAGAAAATTCCTCTGGGCACAAGCTCTGGCAATTTCACATGCTACTCCTCCCATGGATGACCTATCCCAACACAGGGCATTATTGCTTTGTGGCAGAGGTGAAAGTATCATCTCCAAGCTGCCTTCATTGATAACCTGTTGTGCTCAGGAGAAGGAAAGCTTCCATTAATATGCTGGACCCTGAAATGGGTAGTCTCAGCCATAGACATATGTCCTATACCACTATTCCTTCTACTTGGCAGCAAATCTGCCAGATGGCCATGTCACAATAAAGCCACGATGCACATGAGTCTGTGCCTTGGATAACCAAGCAGTGGCAGCTGGTTGCTGCACTGAACACACCATGACAGTCGTAAAATTTTAATGAAACAACATGCTTTTCTTTATATCAGCACCGTTTTGAAGTGCTCTGGGGGAAAAATAAAAAAGGTTATTGCCATATTTCCAGTGAGAAAAAAAAAAAAAAAAAAGAAAAGGAGTTCACATTTGTTGAGATGTAACAGAATTTTGGCTAGAAAAGAGACTGTAGTTATTTGCACAATTTTACTTGTAAAGACACCCAGGTACAGATGCTTTCATGGAAACTCTGGATACATAACAGAATTAATTTTATCTGAGTCCCCAGACTATTTTTGGGAGCTTTCAGAAGCTTACAGGAAGTATCTTTCCTTTTCATTTATGTACAGATTTATTGTTATTTTTATGTATTAAACAAATAAATGGAGACACTTTTGCTTTGCTCCTAGTAGACTTCACACTAAGAAAGAAGGTGTGGTAGAGGGGAGAAAAATCTTGGCTTAACCAGCTCAAAAATGAGGCTTATGGCAACTCGAAATATTCTTTCTAGAAACCCTGGTCTTAAGAGCAGTGGTCTCCTCTGAGACTGCCTGGGCTACTGCTTGTGTTGTGGCAGAACAAACAAACAAGCAGAGTAAAGTAAAGATGAGAGGGTCCCCTGTGATTTGGGTCTTTCCCTGTCCCTTTCATGAGTAATGAAAGGGGTGACCACACAGACTTGGAAAGCCCTGCAATGCTTGAAGCTGCTGCTGGCTTTCAAGCAGGCAGAGTGCAGGTTAATCTGGGATTCACTGACAGTATTAGGGAGTCATTTAGAGGGGCTTCAAGGTAAACCAGGAGTTTTTATTGCTCACACACAGGGGGAAAAATGTTTAACAGCTGCTCTTTGCTCTCACCGGTGGCATGTAAGGAAAAATTTGAATTATACAAGAGAGTCCTAAGAAACTCCTGGAAAGGCCGTCTCTCCAGCTTGGGTGTCCAGGTCTGCTGTCTGGAGTCCCTTTTATGAGTGTGAACTCAATTCTCAGCAGCAGAAGGGAAACTCCTGTTCATCTGGCCTGCCTGAGGTGACCATGTATCCCAAGGTATTTTCCCATGCACCTGGGTGGTCTCAACCCCCCTGAAAGGAAGACTCCACTGAGAAATGATACACAAGGTACATGGAGCACATGTTGGCCAGTAATGAT
>VYZS01071011.1:0-15394 GCA_013400695.1 Neodrepanis coruscans | reverse complement strand
GTTATTAAGAATAAATAGGCTCTCTATTTTCATCCTTGAATTTACTCCAGTTAGAGGTGTCTAACCATTAAGCATGAGGAAGGTGATTGTTGGATGTATAAAGTAACCCAAAGACTAAATAGGGAAACAGAAAATGACGAACTTGACTTTCTGCAAATATGAGCTGATAACTTTGAGTCTGTAAAACTTGGTTTCCATCTGATACGAGCAAGCTTATGGTATGAGTTTAGCTGGAGATTTTCACAGTGTTTCTGTAAACTGCTGTCAGTTACTAACCTCTTATGGGTGTTCATAGTTTTTACAGGCTGGGATTCAAACTTCCCTGCGAAACAGCATTACTCAGTTTCTGCTTTCTCAAGTCCCCTTTTCACCTCATCCCAAAGGGTTTGTTTTTTCCCTTTACTTCGCTGTCCAATTGACCCCTGCTTGGAATGTCAGTTGAAATGGAAAAGTTAAGACTAAAATGCTGTTGAATGTCAAATGGTCCCTTCACTACTTCCTCCCCCATGTTGTTGGCTCCAAAGGAGGTTGGTACATTCAGTGAGAATTTAGTTGTCTGTCTTGTCTTTTGCCAGCTGGGCTGGCTTCCTTATGCTGAGAGTGTATTGAAGGAAGACCCTTAAAGTCTTGAAAGGGATGCCCTACTTAAAATACATGAGGAGCAGATAACTCTCTGAAATGCATCTTTGATCTCATGCTTTTTTTTTAAATTATTTTTTGTTTATGTAGTAGGTAGGGTTTTTCCACCATTGAAGCAACTCAGCTTTGTAGAAGCTAGTACGTTATTCCTCTTCATGCCTGCTTTTGCCCTTTTTGCTTGGGTGCACATTTTGTGCCAGGTTTATGGTTTTGTTGCTTTGGTTTTGTTCTTAATACTTTTTCATTGCTAAAATTGTAGGTCTGATTAAGTTTCTTTTTGTTTATTGAGTCTTGAATATAAATATAAATGTCTTGAAATGGAGATTAGTATTGATTCATACTAGCTGGTTCAGAATTCCCCTTGGATTTCCTTCTCCACGAATCTTATCTTCCACTTTGTTTTTACCTAAACCCCTACTTGTTTGCAACATTATCGCTAGGGAAAAATTAAAATTGAATTAAGAAAGAGATTGGAATAAAGGTTTTGAGAAATTTCTGGAGTACACTGTTTTCAGAATTGGAGAGCCAACCTGTCCAATCTGAGCAAATTCCAAATCTTATTGTTAGGTCCTGGCTATGTGAATTGCTCTCTACTGTGAAAAGTCCCTTTAATCAAATTGTTTTGTTGTTTTCTTTCACAGAAGTGGAGCAGTGTGAGCAACCCACTCTTCCTTCCACTGATCCCACCTCAGTCCCAAGGTTTCACAGCCATAGTTCTGACCTATGACCGAGTGGAGAGCCTTTTCCGAGTCATCACAGAAGTGTCTAAAGTGCCTAGTCTATCCAAATTGTTAGTTGTCTGGAACAACCAAAATAAGAATCCACCAGAAGGTAAGACTCTATGGTAGGAGTGGCAGAGGAGGGTGAAACTGGGCAAAGCACGTGTTTTTGTATCTGTTGCAGAATGACCTCTCTTCTGCTTTATTAAGATTCAAGAAGTAATTTGTGAATTTTTCAAAATAATACATTTGGATTTTTTTCTGGCAATGTTTTTGAAAGGGAAATGAGAAAAGCCAACGTAAATGACCAGAAAAAAAGCTTACCAGTGGTTGTGCTGCTAACTTCTGAATCGAAAGTAACAAATACTTACAGAGACATTTCGGTTCTTAACTTTTTTGGAGAGAGTGATGAGGAGAGGCCTCTGTGTGATTTGTCAGTGCTTGGTTTTATTTCTCTGTAGACAGTCTCTTGTCACAGTTATGTGCTACTGCTGCTGGACTGTTTTCTAGAGCAAACATGGTTCAAAGCAGCATAGTCATTTGAATGCTTGGAGCTATGAAATAAGTGAATATTTTGACTAATGAAATGAAAACTTGGGACATGTTGGGTGTCTAAAAAGTAATTCCCATACCACCAGAATATCTTGTGAAAGTGCTATTCTTTGCCCAGTAAAACAATAGGACTGTTTTAAAATCTTTCTGTTTCCAACACATATAATACACTGTGTTGTTCTTTGTAGTGTTTTAGTGAGTCTGGTGACATCTGCGTGATATCTTAATTTTCTTTTTAATTCATGGTTATTTTAAAATGAGGGCACATTTATGGGCATTTTCCCAAATTATTTAAATGTGTAGATTTTTGGAAGAAGATTTATTTTCAAGGATATATTAATGACTCCAGTGTGAACTCAGTGCTGTAAATAACCCTACTAATTTTTTTAAATTTCAGTAGCTGAGATGTGCTTTTACAGCCTTCTTGCCATGACCTCAGTCTTAGGCTACCCAGTCCTCATAGCTTGCTGCCTACGTGTTCAAACCCAAGATCCTAATCCATGTTTTTCTGACTCCTTCCATGCGATACCACTGTACGCTCCATGGCTGCTCTCTGTCTGACCAACTCCCTTCTTTCCCAGCCCTGGGCCACCTGCCTCATAAGAACATGCTGCTCGTAATCCTCTCCCAGGTCCTCAGCTGGAAACATAAGTCCTGACTTATTGCTGAATTCCATTATGAAATCACCATGAAGTACATGAGAGTCATTGCCCCATGTAAAGGAAAGTAGTTAGGCTCGGCCTTTGGTAATCCTCTCTAGTGCTAGACAGATACTCCAGTGCTGCTCATTTTATTCCTGTGCTTATTGTTTCCTAAGGGTGACATTCTTCCAAGTTCTGAACACTAGTACTAAAATCCTGAGCACCATGCTAGGCAATTAGAACCTCTTCTTCTCATTCTGGATTAAATACTGTAGATTTAGTAGCTGTATATAAGCCTAGTTCCCATATGCTGTACATACGAATCTGTCATTCTCATCTGAAAATGTGGTGATTTTGTCAAGAAATCAAGAAATGTTGCCTTCTAGGAATACATGTTCAAAAAAATGCTGTGTTGTGGATTATTCTGTCTTCTGTAGTGAATGAAGCGTGTTGTTAGGACTCCTCGCTTTGTAATTCTCTTTTCAGAGGCTTCAACTGCTGCAGTGTTCTACTCTTCAAAGTCAGCTCTTCTCCATAGTGGCAAGATACAATGTAAAGATTAATCCCTGACCACTTTTCTTAGTTTACCATCTCCTAAATACCTCTCAGAGCCAAGCTTTTGCTACCATTCACTTGTCTCATTTGCCATTTTGGCAACTTGCTCCAGTTTAAAGCTCAAAAAGAGCTTTAAAAAGAGCTTTGTAACACTGCTATGCTAAATACTTCAAGTTTAGTGTCTTTTTAAATGTTTTACAGCCGTTTAGAGTAAAAATTGTTGCATATAAATTGATAACAACTGGAATTTTTGCAGTAAGAAGTTCTTTTCTAAAAGCAAAAAAGCTTAGTGTTGTGTGCAGTTATGGGATCACTGAATGCAGGTGGATTTGACCCAGTGAATTGTTGCCACATTTTCCTTGAGTGAGTCTGAGACTCAGGAGAGTTGAAGCAAACAGATTATTAGAATGACCTTTTCTTTTAAATCATTGTATTAATTTTGAAAATTAAAGTGTGTTTAATTTTTTTCTGCCTCTATTACTGCTAAGTCATAGACTAACTAAAAAAAAACTACCTTTGCCTGTAGAGCTTAAAATTGTGCCTTCAAGAGCACAGTTGAAAGCACAGGCAGTTTTGTCTTTGCATTAGCCTAAGCACTGCATTGAAGCAAATAACTATTTGTTTCTAGTGTCCCTTGTCCCTTTATTGCTGTTACAAGCATTGTAATCTCTTGGCCTATGGCTAGAGAGAGGTCAGTTTGATTAAATTACCTTGTTTTATTCCAGGTCCATGCAGGGCATTCCACTTGGCTCTTCAGCCAGTCTCTCGTTCAGTCTGTCTATTAGTGATCCTAATCCTCGGACTTCAAAGCTTCTGCTGTTTATAGCCTGTTAAAGCCAGGAAGTTTCTGATGGATTAGAACAAGGAATGAGTTTGAAGTTTGTAATGTGCACCACTGTCACTGATAAAGTCTAGTTTATTACCCTACAGTAGTATCTGCACTTTTATGGCTATTCACTTTTAATTGGCTGTAGTTAAGCAGAGGTGGTTAACCTTCTGGGAGCATCAAGTGCTGTATTTCTTGGTTGTTTCCACATAAGGGACATGTTTCAGTACACAAGCACATCTTGGCTTTTGTTGCTGCAACCCTTTGTGTGTTTGTTTTGTTTTGCATGTGTAAGTATGAGGGCTAGGTGAAGAACATCCAAATCACCTTCCTTAAGGAGTATGTGTGCTAAATTAAGAATTGGATTTATGTTTTCTGGGATGTAGCTGACATAGTGCCACCGAAGTGACACATGTCCACTCCTTTGTTTCTTCTGTCAACACTAGAAAAATATTAAAACTGAAAACATTGTTATCAAAGCAATATGTATGGGAAATAGAATTAATCTGTCCCAAGGAATTGAAAGTTTTTAAGTATATTTGAATTCTAAAAATAATGTTTTTGTTTTGGGAGTTGTTTGTGGATTTTTTGGTTTGTGTTTTGGTGGAATATTTTGGGTTTTTTAATAAATGCTATGTACTTGCAATAATACCTTTATGTAATGAAACTCACAACTTAGGAGGAAAACAGTATAAAAGCGAAATACTCTAAATATTGTACAGAATTTAAGATCGCAAAATCACAGAATGGGTGAGGTTGGAAGGGACCACAGTGGATCGATTCAACCTCACTGCTCAGGTGGGATTATCCCAGAGCACATGGCATAGGATTGCATCCAGAAAAAAAAAGACGCTTTACCCCTCAACAAATGCAAGATTCCCTTTTTTACTTTTTACTTAAATATTACTCCCTTAATATTTACTAAAGTGTAAGTGAAAAGATATATTTGGCAACATGACCTGAAAATGAAGTAATGGTGATAATTTGTCAGACGAGTGACAAGACCGAACTGTGGTCACTCTGCCATCAGTACTGGTGAGCATCCCTCAGTACAGGTAAGAGGCTGTACCTGATCTCAGCTGCTGTGCTCTGTAGTGGTAACAGGTGAGGGCAGTATGCAAGGTATATGGAAACAAACTCCTTGCAAACCCAGGCCTGTCAGGTCAGATGCAGCTCTGATATAACTGGTAAATTTTTGTCACATAAATAAAAGAGGAAGCAGCTAAGAGGGCAGTGAACTAGTTGAACACAAATATAAAACTGGAGATCTACATGTATGTGGGCTAGACATCAATAACAACTTAAAGACTGTGTTTCCCTTTATCCTCTGAGTTAGCAAGGATCACTCTTTTAACTTAGTATATTTGAGAGCTATCTGTGCAAGTCTGGAGTCATTGTTCTGTGTTTTCTTCAGAATCACTGAAAAGAAACCATACAAATTTATGAGCAACACAGATGTCACATGAAAAAATTTTGAACTTTATGGTGTGTTTTTGGTAGTTGAATGTTGAATCTTTCATGTGAAATAGCAGAGAGAAAATATAATTTACAATGATGATTCTAATCTGGAACATTCAAGCTTTATAGGTTTAGCTTGTTGATCTTAAGTACTCTGTGGATTTAGGGGATGTGATCTCCACTCTGTGTCTTTGCCCGAGTTTTGCATATTTTCTCTGCCATGCATTGTGTGCCACAAGCCCATCAACCCAGCAGTAATGTCAGTAGGCCCATGATGGTGTGTCTAATACTAATAAAAATATTAAAAGCTTTGAAATATCATAAGGAAAAAGGTTTTTTCCTTACTCACTCTGCATCAATTGAAATAAACATTGTGGTCCAAATGCCTGGTGCTGGGAATATTTGTGTAGAAATTATGATTCTCTCCATCAGCCAAATACTTTTTTTTTTGTCCTTTCATTTGTATTTTTCTAAATTGCTAGTTCTGAAATTCAGGAAAATAGTCTGTGATAGAAATTTCCACCAACATATCATCACATTTGTTTCAGACAAGTAAATAAAAAATTTTGTCTACCATAAATTACTATTAGTAAATAAGCAATAAGCTACAAATCGTGTGGTAGCTTGATTCCTTTTTAGGTTCAGTTTTATAAAAATGAAAAATATGGTTTAAAGAATGTGTACTTTCTGTACACATTGTGTACAGAATGTGTAGTTGTATTGGTAGTAGTTCTTGGATCTAAGTTGCTGATAAATCTGGAGTAAGATACAGACTTATAAAATTATTGAAATAATAATATTTGTATTTCTATTTCATACTATTAGTAAAAAATACTGATATAAACCACTGGAGATAAGGAAAGTGAATATCCTTCGCATTACTTTATCTTAAGAAAACGTTAACTTAAAAAATACTAAAAACATCTAGAATGACAGGGTTTTTGGTTTCTTTTTTTTTGCATGATGTACCTTTAGTAGTTGGCACTTGTAGGAATGTTTGTGGTTTTTTTTACTTTTCTTTAAGTCTTGAATTAATTTTGCTTCTTGATGATGGACTTAATGTCATTTTCCTTGATTATGTATAGAACTAATTCATTGTGGCTTTAGTCTTCTATAAGTCATCTTACAAACATTTTGCAATATTATTTCCTCAGGAAGTCTAGAAAGTTAGCCTTACACATTCATCTTAACAACTAAACAGTGTCCTAGAAACAAATATTATTTTATTACATACAAGAGGAATTCTCTGTATTTCTGCAGAACAATATAAACACTGTAACGTAGGTAGAAAGCATTGTTTGGAATTTTGGACAGACTTTTTCCATGATGGAAGTATTTCTGGTAATGAATAGAAGTAACATGCTTGATGTTGTTTCTAACAGTTTTTGGAAGCTTCAGATTCGAGCTAAATTCTGCCATTCAGTGTTAGAATTATTATGAAAAATTGCTTACTAAGTTTCATCAACAATGTTTAATTAGTTGCATTCATGCAGACTACTATAGACCATTTAGAATGAGCATCAAAATATCAGGTATGACAGTTGAGTGTGATATATAGGATTCTGTGCAACTGCAGGAACATACAGAGGATCATACTTAGAGATGTTTTGTGCCAGTTTTTACTGATCTTATTCTACCTTATGCAACTTCTGGAAAGGTTTTTCCTTTTTGTATTTCCGAGTGGGCTCCTTACAAGTTTTGGGAAGTCACAGCATCCTATGAATTAATACTCTGGAGCCAGGTTATCAGTAGTCATGAGACATTCTTAGCTGGTGTTACTGAGGCAGTGTTGTGGTTGAAAACAAAGGTTCTGGGAGCTAAGCCCTTCTCCCCCCCGCCCCCATTGTCTTTCCCCTCCATTTTTAGGGCTTTTTGAAGGGTTTTGGGAGGCGATGAGGGATCAGGGCTGTGTTAAACTGCCTTTCCTGTGTGTTTGAGGCAGATTGCCATGGCAGCGGTGGCGAGTACGGGTGGGAATAGGACCATCCCGTCCTGGTGTAGCCAGTCCCCTGTGGGGCCGGGGCCAGTCCCTTGCAGGGACAGGGTAGGTGCCTGCTGCAGCCGTGGTTCCCATGCGGCCAGGGTTGGTCCCCACGCAGCTTACCCGCAGGCACGGCACCTCCCCAGCCCATTTGCAGGTGCAGCTCCGTTGCCCCAGGCATGGTGCCGGCGGCAGCGCAGGAGCCAGTGGGGGTGGGTCTGTTCTGTCTCGGGCCAGCGCTGGTCCCCGCAGCGGACAGGGGTGCACCCGCCGTGGTCGGCGGTTTTCCCGGTGCAGCGGGCGGGGGTGTCCTGTCCCGGCTCCGGTGGCGGTGCCGGTTCGTGCCGGCTTGGCGCTGCGCATGCATGGTGGGGTCTCCCATGCGCATGGAATAGAAGGGGGCTATCGGCCCTCGCGCAGTGGAGGTGCCGCCATGGCGAACAGCCAGGGCTGTTGCAAGTCAGGGCAGCCCGGTGGCAGTGCTGGGACCCCCCGGGGACGCTGGGTGGGCCGCGGAGAACCCGTATCTCTCGGCCCGGGGTCGACCACGTTGTACCGAGCCGCCATTTTTGCTTGTAGCGGAACCTCTCGCTATGGGGGGTTCCCGGCTGCTGACCGTCCAATCCGAGGGACAATTTGTGCTTGGGAAGGGCCTGCGCCTGCGTGAGATTGGTCCCCTATAAAAGAGCGAGCGAGGCGGCCATCGCTCTCTTTTGGGACCAGCAGAGCTCGGGAGAACATCTCTACTTGCCTCAGCGCCGAGTTTTGCAGTGACGTGGGCGGATCGGCGACTCCAGCGACAGTGGCATGGGCTGAGGACCACATCTTTCCATCAGCAGTGGTATTCCTTCCCGGGGAAAAGGATGGTGGGCGGTCGCGGTCTTTTAATTGTCCCGGTGTCTTTTCAGGAGCCCCCGGCAAAGACCTAGCGCTACCCTAGCGTTTTCCTGTATCAGCCGCTGGACCCGGAAGAGCTTAATTTGTCTGTCTTTGCACTTTATTGTTGGTTTTCTGTGTGTGTAAAATAAACCTTGTTATTTGGTTTTTTTTGGTGTGTGTTGCTTCTATTGGATCTCTCTTGTCAGTACCACGCCTCCTAGTGGTAAAACCATGACAGGCAGTAAAACAGGAAAAGCCTGTTTGTACAAATGTCTTTGTATGAGTCATGAAAATGCCATGATTTTAGCTTTCTTTCATTTGTCATATTGCTCTTAATACTGACAAGCATTCAGTTCGTGCCATCGAGACTATACACTGTATTTCCAGCTCCTCATTATCCTTACCTGCTGCTTCCAGCTGCAAAAGCAACAAACCCATCTGCATTCAAGTATCACTTCCTATTTTTTGAACTTGATACTACTTAGAAGAGGTGTCCCAAGAATATTGGTTAGCTCTGTACAGCAGCTGTATTGATTCTTACTTTCCCTAGGTTCAGTGTTGAAACTGTAATTAGATGATTAATACGTAGAGCAAGTAATTTCCTTTATAAATACGCTTCTGTCTGCTGATTAGATAGGTAATGATGTGTCTGCTGCTAAAGGACCTCTTCAGATGTTATTGACTGCCCAGTTTCTTGGAAGCAAGGATACAGAGAATAATGCTATTTAACAACATGACAGTATGCCCTAATTTTGTCCAGGACAGGGTTAATTTTTGCAGTGGCCAGGAGACAGCATGGCTAGGACATGGTCTATACCACGTCACATTATTGCTGGGGCCAGGGTGAACGGAGTCTGTCATGAAAACATGGAGGAGGGAGCCATTCAGGATTGTTTATTGTTGGTTTTTTTCCTCTGTGAATTGTTTATTTTCTTGTACTCTGTCATTGGTATTGGGATTTTTGCTGTTGCTGTTCATTTTCTTACCTCATTGCTGTTTCCAGTAAGTTGTTCTTATCTCAACTTGTGATCTTTACTTTTTGTGCCTCCAATTCTCCTCTCCATCCCACCACACTTTCGGGTTGGAGGGCATGTTTTTTGGAGAGTCTTAGTGGGGGCACTGATTTGAGGAGTACCATTCCTAAATAATGACGTGGTGCCGTTTCTATTTGAAAAAAAATGATACATTTCATAGAAATTTCATGATACATTTCATAGAAATACTACTCTCCATTATCCCCTTTTTATGTGTAACAGTTCATTTAGAACTGAGAAACAGGGCTGGATTTCAGACTAAGAATTTGTTTTTATATATACGCAGTTTGCAAGCTTATGTTAGTTACATTTTCCTTACAAACATCTGATTGCAAGCCTGGGGAAGTGTGGAAAGTAAGAGATGTTTTTCTGTGAGAGGGTATTCCTTTAGGATGCCTCTCTGTCATGATTGTCTTCCCTTACTTATATGTCTCATGATTCACTGTGACTTGTAGCTAAGAAATGCATATTTAGAAGATGAGATTTTTTGCCCTTTTATTTATGCATGTTTTAACTTGGAACATAACTGTGGCACTTTTTTGATCCTGCAGTTTGTTTAAAACATCTTGAAATCATGCTTGAAAAATTTGCTGTGAGATGTGGACTTGCAGGACATAATGGTTTCATTGTGGGCTGGTCAGAACACAGCCATGTATGTGGTTTTTAGGGCCTATAAGCTCATTAGTAGAGGAAGCTGCATTTAGGAAATTTGGGAAATGGCTGATTTTGTGCTTAGAAGACCACTGTTTTCTGTGGGTAGCTCCTGCAATCAGTGCATCAGTTGCCCTAAATAGTGCCAAGCATGCCCTGAGTCTTCTTGCCAGAGAACAAGTATAACTGTTATGCAAACACTTCTCTCATCATTATTTCAGTATCAAGTATAATAGAAGGGTCCTGTCATTCTCTTCAAACTCCATATGTACATAGACTTTTATTTTCATAATTTACCTCTACGTTCTGCTAAATCACAGGAAGCCCTCACTGATTTTTAAAGAAGTGAGGGTAGTCCCCAGTCCAAACATGGATTTTTACTTTTGTGTCCCTAAAGGATCTCATACCATGATGCAAGATTTCATCTCCCTTCTTGTCTTGTGCTTCTTTTGTCTTTGTCATACTCTGTTAAAGGAAGCAGTTCTGTCTTACTATAAAAATGAATTCTCTGCTTTTATACCTTGGTTATAACAAAGTCTAGTAAACTGAGAATTTCTTCCATATATGTTTTGCTAGTGCTGAAATTTCTCAGAACTCTCCAGGCAGTATCTGAAAATTCAAAGTGTGCTAGTGCAGAAGTGGCAGACTCAGTTTCTGACTTCTCTTTAAGCCACATTCTTCCTATATAAAAAGAAACGTACAAATTTCTTTTGTGGTCCTTTAAAATAAATACAGACATTTTTAAACTTCTTGATGGATTTTAAAACTTTGATTTTTGAAGTGAGTTTGTCTTTTTTTTCTTGACTATGTATTTCTTTTGGAGTTCTTGTGGCAGAGCTAATTTGTAATACTTAGATCTCTGAGTGGAGCCTGCTGTCTTTTGTGATAGTCATTTTTGCCCAGGATGACAAAGTGGATACCCAGGTGTCACAATGTTGTGACATCTCCCACAGACTTCTATCTGACAACAACCTTCAGTATCAAATCACCCTCTAGGCAGCAAATAGCCTTGTGTCTTTTACATGCTGCAGAGTGATACCCTATTGTCTTAGTCAAAGTTTTGCCGAAATACTTGCATTTTCTTTTCATTAATTTAAGGCTAAATTCAGAAAGCTTGTATTATGTTTCTCAAAGCACAGGTATTTGACAGTAACATACCTGTTGTTGAAAACTGGTCAGTTTTAGAGGCTTTCCAAGACCTTAGTAAATCATGTGGATTTAAAAGGATTTACTGACATCTGAGATATGTGCTGATTATAATTAGATTACATTTTCATTTTTCATACAGTTTTCATTACTTTTTCTTCTGTTACCATATTTTATGCACGTGGCACGTGTGTTAGTAAACTATCAAATAGCTGATTTTTCCAAAGAGCTGGAAGTTTAAAGTGTGCATGTGTGCTTGTTTTTCTGAATTATTATTTTTCAATCCTAGTGATTCTTCAGTTTGATTTTTTGTTTCAGTATGTTTTTGTTGCAATTTGGTTGACTTTTTTAATGAGTACTAGACATGAAAGGAAGAAAAGCCTGAATAAAAAAATACTTAATGTGTATGAAATGTAAACTTTGTTGATGCTTATAAATACAAATTAACAAGTGCATGCATACCTGTGGCCATTCTGCTTACTACGGAAACATCTTGTGACAGTACAGTATTTTTGGGATCTAGCAAGCTGCTTAAAATTATTTGATACTAATGCTGAGATTATATTTGGATAATTATAGGCGATTAGCCAAAGGTCTTTAAGTAGCTTGCAAACATTACACTGTCTACAATCCTTATGAGGCAATGATAGGTATCTTTGTGAGGTACCTGTAACTCTCTTATAAATGGGTACTTGCAAATGTATGTAAATATATGTAAACCAGTAAAATGCAGTGAGTGGACTCAGGAGTACTGATTTGCAATAAACCATTCCAGTTATTCAGTGTTACTGCCTCCTGAGTCTAGGGTGACTAGTAAGCTGAAAATTGTGGAACTTCATTGGTGTCCTACTAGAATTGTTGTTCCAGATTATGATTCAAGCAGGTCATGTCAAAGACCTCACAATGTTAGAATAAAATGAGCTTGTAACACTAGAATTTGAATCAATGCCCTAAAACATTTTTGTTGTGGCCCCATGGAAGTTGCTGTATTTCCCCAGCTGCTGGCTGACTGTAACTTCATTTGGAGTCCATCAGTAATGGCTTTGAATCCTTCCAGCTGGATACTAATCAGTATCACAATCCACTCAAGTGTGCAATGTTATTTGGGCTAATACTTCATGACTTCTAGTAGAAGTACAAGAGGTGAGTAAAACAGGACAAGAACATGCATACATGTCAAATACAGACCATGATCTACATGGTCACACAGATAAAGGTAGATTTTACAGTCACTTTTTTAATTGCACAGGAAAAATCTCAAGGTGGGAAACTGAGTAAAAATTTTGCCAATTACTATCACTCTGTATCTCTTCTCCTTTCTTTTGACTACCCATGCATGTCAATCCTCCTTTCTGAAATACAGCTCCAAGAAAAACTTACTTTTGAAGACTTGTTGTGCTTTGGAAATACTGTTTTGTTTTCCCCAGTGAAGTAGTCTTTGGACCCTGGTGTCTTTAGCAGTGTGCAGCTTTGTGGGGGTTTTGAGTGTTGTGTGAACTGTTAAATTTGAGAGGCCTGGTGGCAATGAGGATGTGGACAGTCCTTCCACAGAATAAGTTTTACTTGTACACATGGGAATGAAGCAGCAACGCTTCTCTGGTACTGTCTTCCTAGTGCAACAGACTGACGGTGGAAAGAGTGCAAAACTGTCTTGGAAGCAGACCTAACTCTGTGTCATAATGGAACTGGAATTGGACGTGTGTGTGCATAATTGTATCATGTTGCAACACATTATTTTTGGTTATTGTCTGTCAGCCAGCATTCTTCAGATTCTTCTGTTGAGAACACTTCAAGAATTTGATTATATGTTGTTTTAAAAACTAAAACCATTTTTTCAGGTTAGGATATCTCTTGTTTGGTCCTTACAGTGGCTTTTTTTTCATTGACACCTTATTTTAACTTCTACTTTTCATTCTCAAAACACAGAAACAAGCATCTTATTTCTTAATGCTGTTTCCTGAATTTCTGTATTTGCTCCCCATGTTCAAATAGTTTATATTCAACTTCCCATTTTTATTCTGGTGACAGTCAACAATCTCACTTTTCATAGAGTTTGAGGCAGAAGGTGCAGTAAGACCACCTGGGTTGACCTGGTCATGAGTCACTATGTTACCTTTCTTTTCAATCCAGTGCCTTCTAACTTAAGTGCATCTTCTATAATACTACCCAGTCTTGTTGAAAGACAAGATATACAGAACCAACTGCTGTCCTTGTTAACTTCTGCCAGAGGTTAACCACTGTTACAGTTTCCAGTTGGGGTTTTTTTATGTCTTTCTCCAGTATGTGGAAGATACATGGCATTTTTCTTCCTGTGTAGGTACTTGTACATGTTAATCAAATCTACTTTTTGTTCCTTCTTTTAGTAAACTAAACAGATTTATCTCCATGTTCTATTAAAAGGTGTTTTCTCCTGTCTTCAAATAACTTGTGATTCTTCCCTGCACCATTTTCAGTTTTTTAATATGGTGGAAAATACAACACCAGAATCAAACAGTATTTTAGCATCTGTCAGTCTGTGTCTGCATACAGGTAAAATTGCCCTCCTTTTTGCCCCCATTCCTTTCTGTATACCTGTCTACATAAGCAAAAATCCATTGCCTTAATCCATTTTATCTCAGCAGCATGCTGAGAACTAATGTCCACTCTGATCCTTTAATCCAGCTGCTTTTAGGGAAAAAGTTGTCTAAGTTGGATGCCAGTTTGTTTTTTGTTCAAATACACTTAGATTACTAAGCAGCCCAGTCATACATTATTATTATTCTCATTATTTTTCGTGTCTCCAGACTTTGTGGTACTTGCAAATTGCACTGGCAATCTATATGTATTTCAGACCACTTATGAAAATTTCAGTAGCTTCAGGCCCAGTATCAGTTCTTGTAGACTCCATTTACCAGAGTCACAGAATGCCTGAGCTTGGGAGGGATCTCTGGAGATCATCCTGTCCAACACCAGTCTCAGGCAGAGTCATCTCAAGCAGGTTGCACAGGACCGTCTCCAGTTGGCTTTTGAGTATCTTTAAGAGTGGAGGCTTCACTAGCTCACTAGGCAGCCTGTGTCAGTGCTCAGTCACTGACACAATGAAAAAGTGTTTCCTGATATTTCCAGTGTTTGTGCCCATTGCTGCTGGTCCTGTCATTGGGCACCAGTGAAAGGAGTCTGGCTCCATCTTCTTTACACTTTCCCTTCAGTTATTTTTACATATTGATGAGACCTTCTTTGACTCTTCTCTAGGCTACACAGCCACAGCTCTCTCAGCCTTTCCTCACATAGGAGAGATGCTGCAGTATCTTCATCACCTTCATGGTTCTTTGCTGAACTCTACAGTCTGTTCATGTCTCTCTTGCACTATTGAGCCCAAAACTGGACACAATACTCTAGGTATGGCTTCAATATTCCTGAGTAGAGGGGAAGAATCACCTCCATCNTGTGTCAGTGCTCAGTCACTGACACAATGAAAAAGTGTTTCCTGATATTTCCAGTGTTTGTGCCCATTGCTGCTGGTCCTGTCATTGGGCACCAGTGAAAGGAGTCTGGCTCCATCTTCTTTACACTTTCCCTTCAGTTATTTTTACATATTGATGAGACCTTCTTTGACTCTTCTCTAGGCTACACAGCCACAGCTCTCTCAGCCTTTCCTCACATAGGAGAGATGCTGCAGTATCTTCATCACCTTCATGGTTCTTTGCTGAACTCTACAGTCTGTTCATGTCTCTCTTGCACTATTGAGCCCAAAACTGGACACAATACTCTAGGTATGGCTTCAATATTCCTGAGTAGAGGGGAAGAATCACCTCCATCAAGGTGTGTCCTTACACACATTTTCATTTGACACAGAGAAAAACTTAAAAATTCTGAGCAGTCCTTTTTATGTATTTTTGCTTATTTTTCTTATCATTGTCATCTCCTCTATTTCACTAGTTGAAGAAACCCAAATGGTCATCTATCTGCTGTTCACAAGGTGCTTAGACTCATTTTGCAATCCTTTCTTTTTCTCGAATTTTTGTTAAAATATATATTTATGTGAAAGCTGGAAGAAGCCAACATACTGCATTTGTACTTGTTTAGCTATTTGTTTGACTTTTAATTAAAATACTTTTTGATGAATAATTGCTTTTGAGGTGCATCATACAGTAATAATGGTTACTGTTAAGATTTGTGGTAGAAAATGTTTATTTGCATTTAGAATTAATGTTTAATATTCAGTCTTTAGTTCTGTTTCTTTTAGCTCAGTGCTCTGTATTCACACCTGCAGGTATACTTTTGTAAGAATAGAATAGGATTTTGAATTTCTTTTCAATTGAAAAATTTTAAAT
>VYZS01071008.1:0-15624 GCA_013400695.1 Neodrepanis coruscans | reverse complement strand
CGGGGTAAGTGTGGAGTTTGAAACATTCAAATATGTCAGAGAAGTGAGTTTTGAGCAATGGTGACTAGAATTTACTCTGACTTGACTTGTTTGACCTTACATGTGTTAACTGATTGATTTTAATTCAAGAGATGCTAATGCTTAACTGATATATAATCTATACATATATATATAAATATGCAATAAAAAAATGCATGCAGGAGGAAATGAATTGTGGAGAAAAACCTCATGTGGTTCAACATTACCAAGAAGCATGAAAGATCTGTTCTTAGCAAGTTTTACTAGCTTTTACATGCAATTCTTGTACTTTATTTGAAATTGTCTGGTGTCACATTTTGGATCAGTTCTACGCAGCACTGAAGACAGATTACAGATATGTTTTGTTTGCAAATCACCGCTTTTATTACAGAAATAAAGATTTGTATTATTTATTTGCTTTATTAATGTAATATTTTCACAGGCAGAATTTATATTAGTCTTCATTAAATCTTTCTAGAAAAATAAAATTTGAGGTACAATTGCATCTGTAAAATGGAATTTTTAGGTCTGGGATTGGCAGTCAGCAATCACGCTTCTTCTTCACATGGCCCATGTGTGACATGGCCCAGCTTAGGGCCATTTCACGTGGCCTAAGTGATTTCCCTTAAAGAATTCTTCAGCATTCCTGCCCAATGTAGCACAGCTTGTGAGTTCACTCACCCCTCCACAGTCCTAAAAGATACTGAAAGAAACCAGAGAATTATTTATGTAACTCTTGAAAGTTTATTTAGCATGTTACTAGTTCATTAAAGCTCTTTCATTCATGGAATGCTTATAGTTTTTTGTAATGCTAGTCTTGCAGAGGTAATTTTAACTAAGTTTGTTGTATTGCATTGGATAAATTTTTGTAGAGACTAGGTGCTAACTATGCAGCTGAATTTAGAACGGAAAACACAAAATTTCACACTGAGGATGAATAATTCAGTTTTATGTTGCTAGCAAGATAAGTGGATTGCTGTCAAATGATCTTTATCCTATTTGTCAAGATAAAGCACAGTCCCAAAGCCATAAACAGATTGTAAAGGAGACATTTCCTTCTTACCCTTTCTTTCACACTTTCAAAGATCTTTGCAAATCTGTCCAGCTAAATTAGAGCACATTTGTTCTCTTTATAAGTAAGTTGGTACTTTTTAAACAAGAAAAGTCTTAGTTTATGCACCACTATGTAGATAGGCTTACATGCCTGTTCTTTTAAAATTGTACATATATTTAATTAGTGCATGCTGATATCTGCAAGCCCTAATTTGCCAACATATTTTAAAAAGGAAAAAACCTAAAAAAACAAAACAGCTGAACATAATTATATTTCTGACATATAAAACTCAAGCCAACATATTTTGCCTGCCAGATTTATAATTTAAGGTCAGGTAGTTTCATATCTGACCATACCTACTACAGTACTCTTCTCATTAATGACAATGAGAAAAAGAGTATTTTCTCCCTTCTCAGTTTCACTTTATTTCTCAAAGTCCCTCTTCCTGAAGTGACATCCTGCTGAAATACAGGAAAATCAATCTCTTCTTCTTCTTCTTCATCTCAACTATCTTTGTGATGGTCTAGCATATTTTTTTTAAAAAAACCTTTTGTCAAATCAGATTAAATAAAAGTTTAGGGGTTCACACACACACACACCCTCCTCTCCTTTCCCCCCCTTTTTGCCCCTTCTTCGGTCTTGTTTTTCCTTTCTCCTTGGAGGGTTGAGGGGGTGGGAGAGAAGGGGGTGCTTTTGCAGTCCTTGACACAGTGGAGGTAGGGGGGCAGTCAGGGGGACTCCCCCATCCTGCAAGCTCAAGTGCAGGCTTGGGCTGGGGCTCTGCAGCTGCTTTTGCAGTTGCCCAGCACGGGCACAGCATGCCAGGGCCAGGCTGCCAGCCCCTGCCACCCCTGGGGAGTGTGAGCCTGCACACAGTGCCCCAGGGTGGGTGGGAGGAGGGGGAGAGAGGGGGTCTGGCCTGGCCAGGCTGGTCGCCCATGTGGCTGGCAGCAGTGGTGGGACCAGCACGGGGATGGTGTGGCGCAGCTCCCCTACTCTGTGCACCAGGGAGTCGGCTGGCTGAGTGGAGGGGGTCCGGCCCCAGCGTGGCAGTGCGGTGGGGAACCGCACCCCCTTCCCCCCCACGACTCGCACCATGTGGCTAATACAGGAAATTCACATGGGCAGGAGCGATGCAGAAGCAGGGCGGAGCCAGGGCAAGGCGACCTCAGTTGATAGTTAATGGCAGGATGAAATGACACGCTGCCACCCCTCTGGTGCATTTTGAGGGGCAGTGCACAGGCGTGAAAGCCGGAGGAATTGTGGGAAGCCTACAGGTCCCCATATAAACGACTGCTGCAGTGCACAGCTTCCTGTTTGGTAGTCGACCAGTGAGAGAACATTGCTCGCCACTGGCAATTCCGCATCCACCATCTTGTTTTCGACTGCGTGATTGCCCACTCATTCAGTGTTGCCATTGCTGCTGCCCTGGCCTGCCATCCCCTTGCTGTGATCTGGACTGCTTCTCCAGTAAACCTGGAAATCTCCCTGCTCTTCCCACGGCAGCCGTGTTCCCAGCAGCACTTCACAGTGACCAGAACAGAGTAGCTGCAGTTTCTCACCATCTCCCTGGAACTGCCGGCGCCCCCTGCTGTTTCCCACCAACATCATTGTACCTCAGAACACTTGAACGAAATAAAAAGGGTGTTTGCTTTGTTTGGTTTCTTTTTTGCTTGATTTTGATGTGGTTGATTGGGGGTTTTTTATCTTAGTTGGAGGGGGGGAATTTGTTTTGGTCTTCTGTGGTTTTCCCTGGTATTTTATTTTTAATTTATTTTTTTTATGTCTTCTCTACTTCATATATACATACATATCATATTTTGGTAATAAATTCTTATTTCTACATATATATATATATATATACTGTATCTAATATTTCTTTTGACAAAATTGCATTTTGTCCTCAAACCGGGACAATCTTTTTGAACAGTCACCTCGAGGGGAAAAAAAAATGTATTCTGACCAAATTTGGAACACATTTCCAGGCTAAACAGTAGTTTCCACCAGCAACAACTTTGGACTCAGACCAGGACCTCAACTCACATAAATCAGCATAAAATATCTTTGAAATTCAAACTTAAGACCCCTCACTCCTTTATGTCATTTTACCTTAAATCTGTTCTTTTAATCATTCACTTAAAATTATTTGTATTTTAAGAAATGTTTTTTCAAGTTCCCTCTCTCAATCTTTTTTAAAAAAATGAAATTAGGAACTTCTTTAATTACAATCAGGAAATTCATACTGATATAGGCAAAGCATGTTAGGATAAGCAATTATAAGAAAATTATTTAGAAATCTAATACTAAATATACACAGGGACTTTGTCAGATATCTACAGTTTTAGGCGACACTGTCCAACACTGAATTGTTCAACACAAAAATCATAGTATCACTAAGGTTGGAAAGGACATTTAACACCATGAAGTCCAACCATAAACCTAGCACCATTTCACCACCCTCAAGTACCATATCCACAGGATTTTTTTAACTCTTTCCAGGAATGAGGCCACCAGGTGACCTAATTAAGGAGCAAGAGGGTACTCAGGCCATGTCCCAGAGAGTGAATCAAGATGGAGGGGGGGGCCCTAGGGCATGCAATGGCTCTACCTACTACCCATGCTGAGGACGGTCTTCCAGATTTTACAACTAAAGGACTGATCTTATCCACAATGCTAAAGATCATTCTTTACCTCTTTCTTAGGAATTTCTTACTCTCTGAGGTAGCTGATTGCTGAAGTTATTGGTTCCCATGAATGTTGCCTTTAGGCGCCCAGGATTTACATTTAACAGGGAACTTGGATCTGACAAAAATTCATAACCAAGAGGCCCTGGCATAACTTGGAATCAGCCACAAGAGGCTTGTTTCATTGTGATACCTCAAAATAACTCTTCAGATATCTTGTCTCTGAGTGATTACTGAACCTCTCTCCCAATCTTCAATCAAGGTGTCACCAGACAAAGAGCATGACAGAAAGTTCCAATTACCTGTTCACCCCTCAGCGTCTATCTTTGTTGGGTTTGGGTATTTTTTTAGAAAAAAATGTCCAGCATTATCTAAATATAAGCTTTAGCATGTACATTTCCCAGAGAAATATATTCTATTCTCACAGTCCTGTTCTTCACGTGGAAGCAATACATGTAGCAAAACAACTATGACTAAGGAGCAAAATGAAAATGCCTCATAGTTTTTCAATATTTTCCATGTTTCTTTTTAAATAAAAAATGACTGAATCAGAGCATCTTTTAGTGAATTTAATAAATTATCATGTGCATAAAAGAGTGGCACATCTCTCTGTACTTAATGTTTCTGAAAGATAATCACTTATCATTGGATTACAAGTTCCTTTGGGGTTTGCAAGAGGGAGGGAAATTAATTTTCTTGGTATACAACAGCATAAACAGCATATAAAATTATATCTGTCTTTTCCAGTGCAGTCTAGTAACTGAAGAGGGGGCATGTTTAAGAAGAAGTCACTCCAAATTTGTCGTCTTACCCATCTGACAGATCCTAGATGTACTGAACTTTCAAGTATTGTCTGCTTATGATAAAAAGTGTCCCTAACCAGCAGGATGTTTATGAAAAGCACCAGTAAGTGTCTGTGGCCAGAAACCAAGAGCATGCATGGACAGTTCTATGAGCCCTCACATCCTGATGCAGAGACTACTCAGGAGCAAACACAAGCATCATGATCTCTCAACTTCAGTGCCTCCTGCTAGAATATCCAAACACACTTAATGATGCCATCACATTGACTTGAACAAGGGTGAAATTCAAATGGAGGCTTGTCTGGAAGAGTTCTGAACTTTCTGTCAATTAATGCATAGGAGATTTTATCATGCTTAATTAATGCATTAATTAAGATTTTTGTCTCTGCTTAGAAACATGCACCTGGAGTGGAAAAACTTCATGATAAAAGGGAAGTATTCTACTGGAAGGTGCGAGGTTCTGAAAAGCACGTGTTTCAAGAAGCTATTGCTGTCTAAAAGAAAACAGTGAAAAACATTGCATTTGGAAGTGTTCCATATTCTCATTTCTTCCCTTTACTTTGTACTACTTGGGCTATTTAGACAAAAACATCATCTTTATTCCTAAAGAGTTCATCTGCTGCTTGTTGCCTGCCTGAAGTCAAAATAATGCTATGTTTGTAATATTTTAATCACCTCTACTGCAAACAATTATGAAATTATAAACAGAAGATTATGACTTTCAAGTAGGAACAAAGCGGCAGGAACTGATGAACTCTTAAAAGCACAGATCCTGTTATCGTGCAAATGCTTCTAGTAATGAAGAAAATGAAACAAAAATCATGCAAAAAAAAACCCCAAACTAAATATGAGTATCTAAATCATAGACAAAAGACTAAATCTTTCAGACAAGATAAAGGTAGTTGAAATTATTTCATAATAAAATTGTAAAGCCATGCTAGTAGCAATTACTTCATTATATTTCCATTTTTGAAACTATAATAATTTTTTTGTCATCAGGATTTTGTTTTGGAAAACTGAATCCTCCTAGGCCTACCATATTCCCTAATATCATTTTCTGTACATAGCACATGCTTTTCACACCTCTTATTTGTTTATGGCAGTTACATGCAAGAAAGCAAGGCATGCCTGGCTTATGCAACATCTTCCCTCTCCTAGCTGATCAGTGTTGAGGAAGTCAGAAATAAGTCTGAAATGTTCAGCTTCATGAGTACCAACAGAAGAAGCTGGTGTATCTACCTGTACAGCAGCAGTGCAGCTGTTCTCCAAACCCTTCATCTCAGCTGTTTTCTTCACTGGCAGAGGGAAGGGTTACCCCTCAGACTTGCTCTTTTATCCCCAAGGTGGGATATAATGGGTAAAGAATTTGACATAACCTACCTTCACAAAGAGTTGCAGTGGTGAACCATCAAATGCACAACCACTCCTATTTCATGGCTTTTTGTTGTGGGGTGAAGCTAAAACGGGTCTTTTTCCCTCCCCCCGGTGAGCGGGGGACGGGGCCGCCTGTTCCCGGGTCCTGGCAGAGGGGGGACGGGGCCACCCTGTCCCCCGGGCCATGAGGGGAGGGGACAGGGCCAGTCCCCAGCATGGCTGCATTCCCCACCCGCGGCATTGGTGTGGTGGTCCCCTCCCCCCACCATATTCACGCCGGGTGGCGTGGCCATCCGTGTTTGGAGCTTGGTGCTGCCGGCTACCGCGCGGGTGCCAGTGGCCACACGGGTGCCGGCAGTGCCGGTGGTGTGCAGCCGCGGCAGACATGCCGGCATGCGGCANTTTGGGTGTGTCTGGCTTCTCTCAGATACCTCTTGTCAGTACCACGCTTTTTAGTGGTAAAACCATGACACTTTTCCTTACAGGAATGGTCACAAGCGTTCTGCTCAGGATAGCTGTGCAGCTTCGTTGGTATCACTCTCTCCTGATTGACATCAGCTTAACAATGCTGATCAGCTGAGTGATGGCAGTGCTCAGAGAGACCTGCTGTTCTCATGCAGGCTGTGGATTTCAACTGTCCTGAGAATCCCTGGCAAATCCTGACACATCCACTTTAAAAGCTGTTTGGTCCCAGTATGCTCTTTGAATTGCACTCAACCTTTGTAATAAGTAGGTGGATATTTACAGCTATCACTGAAGTCTATGTGCTGTTTAGGAACCTCTGAACAAGATTCTTCTAAACTTGCCTTATACATCTATGGAGTGTGTTTTATTTCTGGAGGCCAGGCAGGTGGCCTGAAAAAACACTTTAGAGATTGCAGTTGCTGCTGACATAAGAATTGGACAACATTAACAAGACGCTTCCAAGGGCGCTGAGACTGGTAGAGGTAACCTGGTCCAGAAAAAGTGATTCACCTGAGGACTGAGGTTTAGTCTCCAGAGAACAGAACTGGTCACAGCAAAGGTGAAATCACTGTGAGAAACCTAAGTTAATGTCACCTCTTCATGCAAGCAGATAGCATTTTGACCACTGAAATCTTGGTATATATACAATTGTCTGAAAGTTAAAGTGCCTATAAAGTAGGATGGAAGTGAAATTAAGAATATGGCAGACATTATTCACATAATGATTTTTTTATGATAGCATGGTAATCAGGTGGAAATGAAGGTTTATCTAGAACTGCACTTTGAGAAAATGGCTGATATTTATTAGATGACAAGGTTTCAGTATATTTGCTTTGCTAACTGAAGCTACAGTTACTCTAAAGACATAATTGTATGCCATGTGATGAGAGCAGTACAAACCATAAAAACAGCTTCCAAAAGATAAAAACAATCATTGGGTGAAGTTTGTCACCTCAAGGGACTAATATAAGATTCAATAAGACTTGTTTTAGAAATGTTTGCTACCTTGCATTCCAGGAAAAATTAATGCATACCAAAATCAGTTTTGATTTTTTGAGTAAATTTCTAGAATTGTGTTGCAGAGAAAATCTTGAATATATATTTGAGTATATTTACTCAATTTATTACAATTGCAATTACAATTTATTTTCTTAAGTATATATACTTCGGTGCACTTTGAAACTGCTTACATAAGAAATCTAACTCAATTACTTTACAAAATCACATAGAAAGACTTCTTCAAGTTTATTTCAGTGTTGGGTTGCTGAGACTGAAATCTGTGGGACCTCAGTCACATTTACACAATAATTTCAAGATTTTTGTGGCAGTTCAGCATACTCTTTCCTACAGAAATTTTACCTTCAATTTAATACATTTAATAGATATTAATTAATTTTTATCAAAAACTTCAAAGGGCATGTATTTGAAAGCACAACCATTTATGTCCTGTAAAGCCTTAGTTCAGTTATTGAAGAACTTAGATATTTATATCTTATTTTCCTTTCTCTGAAGACTATATGGCAACAAGAATTTCACACCATCATTTGCATCTTACATATTCTTTCTGTAAAACTTCTTAGCAAAGTTCTCATAGTTGAATTAAGAAACTATCCCAGTTTTGGCCATAGTCAAAGCAATGCTTTTTATAATCTTGTTCAACCTTGTAATTTAATTGTAAGTGTCACGGGTTTGTATTGTTTAAGTCAATAGATCATATCATAAAATCTGTTTTAAAAGAAAAAAATCTTTCCTGATTTGCTTCAATACAAGCATTGTACTCTGAAGGTACAGAGATTAGAAAGATAAAATGTATTGTACTTTAGTGGCTTAAACATTTCCAATTCAGAAGAATTAATGCAGGGAGTTAACTCAGTGTGATGCATTACTTTTCCACTAAGCAATATTTTTTATAAGAATGCTTTACTCTCTTTAAAATAGAGTGTTAGGGTTTTTTTAAAGATCCTTGAAATTCCTCCTATTTTTCTTGAGATACAGAAGTGTAAAACACTTTCACCTACTGTCAAAGTTTCATTTCTAGTACTGTCTGTAGAAATAATTGAAGGTAGAATGTATATATCTTTTATAAAGAAAGACATTAATGCCTTTCTATTTGAAATTTTGAAAGAAATAACATAGACAACTACATCTAAATGCATGTGACACTTTGCAATGCTAACGTTTCCTAACCATTCCTAGGTCTTTTTAATATCACTGCTTCTCTTTCTTTTTTAAGGCCATGTACAAGCTGGTTTTAATAATTTTGCTCAGTTTGTAATATCAGTATGATGTTCTAATGAAGACTAAAGAAGCAAAGACACATCAGGCCAATTTTTTTCCTAGACACAGTTAGCAAAGCGAGATATACAATAATGGAAATTTTTTTTTTTTTCTTATTGGTCTTTGTGGGATGCTATTACAACCTGCAAATGCCACAGTACAGCAATAGACTTCTATCATTCTCTGCTGTTGTAAACAACCAACTCACTGTAACAGAGTACTTCTCTATTATTCCTGTCCAGTGTCTCCAGCCAGAAAGCAACAACAGCAGTTCATCCTTGGTCAGGTCCCACTTGAGACCACGTAATTACCATTGCAGTGGATCAGAAGCAATTAATTTTATTCATCTTGCTTTAAAAGCAGCAATCAAAAGAGGGGGTTGGTGAAGCTTTTAATGCCAGAATTCAGTCCAACACAGAGATTACACAATTAAAATAAGAAAACGTCAAGCAACAGAAAAGTTACAATTGCATGACCTCAGCTGGCTTACAGTGGCAGAGTGTTATGATGAACCGTATCTGTTTATATACCCTAAAGATCTATTACAGGTTTCCAGCAGTTCAGACATTGCTGTTACTAAGCCATGTTTCTTATTAATCACAAAGTGCAGTCTTTTTTACTACAGCAAGATTTGTTGCTTGATTGTTCTTATTCAAGTCTCAGACTAGGAGATGGTGGTGTAACCTTACTGGGTAAGTGTGAGTCACCATGGCTATCGTCCCTCATGGTGCATATTTACACAGATTCCCAATAACAACGGTTTCACTCTAAGAAACTAGTCTTCCGAGTAATAAATTGGAAGAGATTTGTCTAACTTGTTTCCAGGCTCATATTGCATTTCATTTAAAAATAAGAAATCAACCGCAGAAATAAATCCTGTCTGTCACCAGACCCTTTGCTCATCATCGCTAAAAAATAATTTGGAGAATATATGAGTTACCTCCTTTCTGTTCACTGAACTTCACATACTGAAAATATTCTGCTCATGGAAAGAAGGTAGCACACACATAGAACACCAGTTGTTTGTGATGCACATTAAGATTGTTGAGTAAGCTGTCAGTGCCAACCATCAAATTTTTGTCTTTCCCCACTGAATTCCCAACAGAGACATAAAGCTTGCTGGAAAGCCAGTTTACAGGTTGCCTTGTCTTCTTTCAAAAACAATGTCCAGAAATCAATGTTCTGTATGGGCAAAAGAGAAGTAAATTCATTAGACATGGTTAAAAGGAAGAGATATTCTAAAATATTTGACAGAAAATATCTTTAATCTAGTAAAATATGCTTTAATATCATTTGGAACAATGAACTCCTTAATCTGACAGCAAAATTATATGCTAGGTCTGACCCTTTCTGGTGATCTTGAAAAAGAGACTGCAGTAAAAATGATGTACCTGCTTTACTAAATGATCCATTTCTATTCAGATAACAAACCTCTCTTAAGAACTAAAAATATTTTCTCATCTCTTTTGAAACCAAATGGCTTATCAATAGACTCTTGCATGCGTGAATTGACTCAGGCTATTTTGGAAAAGGTTTATGGGTGGAGTCCAGATAAATATATAGAGAATACGAAAGAGGATTAGATTATGCTCCATCTGCTATATCACACAGCTAATCAACTTATTGACTTATTTTCTGATATTTATTTTAAGGTTTGGCTTTTTGTTTTTATTGGATGTGGTTTTTAATATTATGGGAATACCTGCCAGGTGAAAACATGGATACTTTAACATGTCAGGCTTCAAGGTTTTTTAAGCTCTAGTGTTGGGAGTCATGCATTTGTCTTGCTACTTGACAGCACCCAAATCTGGCAAATAACTAAATGTACGCTGCTCAGATATTCAGCAGCAAATCATTTGAACACTCTTACTTTATGTCCACCCCTGTTATGAAGGTCACAGCAATTGAGGTTAGTAGGGGTAGCACAGAACTATCATAGTCTTTCGTTTTGGGAACACAAGTGCTACACGGGCAGCAGGAGGCTGAAATAAGAGAGTTGTGGTCACGAAATATGTTCCTCTCTCCACTCATAATTTTGTGCCTGTCTGCTGCACAATCCACTGTTCATCTGTTATATGGTCCAAGACTGGGGCTACCAGCAGTAGATGACACTGAATGTAAGGAAGTCCTTCTTTTAAACTCCAGCATGCAGTCTTACCACGAGGCAGTGCATAAACTCACGGACATAAAGACTTCAGAAAATCAGGAGCAATATTAGGTTTGAGGTGTAGTATTACATTTGCAATGTAAGTGAAAAGGTTAAGCTGGACAGAAAGACAAGGCCTTAGATTCATGACACCACTTCAGTACTCCACTCACTACATCTGTTTTATATTGGCATAACACCAGTAGACTTTTTCATTAGAGCATTTTACTATACATCAGAGAAGAGAGGAATCAAAGGCAAAAATGCATTTATTATAATATGCAATCTGAATTCCTAGGTATTTGTAGGAGGTTTCTTTTCTAAAAACTGCTTCCAGTGTTCTGTCTATCATAGTCTACCTCTCTTCCTAGAGCAGCATATTCAGTACTGATAGTCTGGCTCAATACCAGCCTACCAGGAGGGGAACCTGCTTAATTGCCTGGATTCTGGTTTCAAAAAACAGCTTTCACACCTTAAGATGGACGAGTTTGCATCTGTGGCTGTCAGGTTTCTGGCTTGCAAATGAAGAAATCAACTGGTTCTGTTCCTTAAGGAATACCCAAGGCTACTAAACCTTATGCATAAAGTCAAAACATACAATCTCATTTCCATAATAAGAATAATATACTTTGGTAATAAGGTCTTCTTGAAATTACTGTGCTTACTTTTTTTTAAATTATTTTTATTGTATTCAGAAGACAACATAATGTGATTGCAACCTCAGTTATGTCGTCTCGATCCATTCAGACTTTTTACTAACTCCATTTTTACTGACAAGTTTGAATCATTCTATGGGCATTTTTTTAATAAACATAAGGTATTATGAAAAGCCTGCCCCATGGCAACATATACACCAGAAACTACCAACCAACTAGAAGTCCTGCCTTTCAAACCTAAGCATCAGCTCAGTTGAGAGGTGTGGAAAAGGGCAACCTTGTTGCTGTATAAGGAACAGATTATTTTACTCCTGTACAACTTCCCTCTTTAAATACAGACTTGAGTCAAGGTAAATCAGTTTCTTTACAGTAAACCTGAATGTTAAATATCTACCAAGCTCCAGGTTTCTGAAAGGAAAGTGAATCCTTTTATAAATCATAAAAGAGGTTTTCTGGCATCAGATGTTATATTAAAAAAAAATCTGCATGGCCTACTTTACCTTTCCCCATACAAACTATTTTTCAAATAAAAGACTGTGTGTACTCTTCCACATTTAAAAGACACTACTATATTCAAAAAGCATCAAGGATGGCAAGTTAAATAATAATGCTGGAAATCATGTGTTTTTTTCTACTTTAGATTGTAAATCAAAGTCCATCACTGTGGGAGCTGAATATCTTCCATATAAAATCAATACCAATAGCAAGTTCCTCACAGAGTTTATAGCATTTTCATACTTATTTGCTTTGACATCAGAATTTTGCCTGTACATGATTAATTCAACTATGCTGTTTATGTGTATTGCTGATACAATCTTTAATTAGGTAATTACCCGGTATTTTTCAACACAATGCACAAGATGACTAGCTCTCTCTTCATGAGCAACTAATCAATATTTCTTCTTATCCTCCTGATTATTGCGTAGTTCTGACCTTATTTATTCCAGAGTCTCTTCACTAAGCAGAAAAATATTTATAATTTCTCAATAGACTTCTTTGTGATATTACTGTCACAATAGGGCTCAGAGGTAAATAATTCATCTTTGCAAAATATCCTCAGTGGGTAAAACCTTTGGCCTAGGGAAAAATTGTTCTCTGGTAATATCTGAAAGTTGTTTAGTCCTGGCCATTCTTCTGGCCCATGCTTTTGGACTGCTATCAAAACAGCAGAATATGAAATAAGAACTGAAGAAGTGGCACACTTCTATGTCCCACTTAATTTGGATACCATGCATCTGGAACTGGCAGCTGGAAAGCTATTTTGAGTTCCACGATTTAAATTTGACTACTGAAATAGATTTAATAATTGTCCCAACTTTATGTGCAAGCATGTAGGAACAGAATTCCATGTCTTTTCCTGATTCTTTAGTATTTCACCAAAGCAGTTCAGCTGGACAACAGCTCAGATTAAAAGGGAAAGATAAAAAGTGTGAAGGGGTTCACGCTCTTGGAAGATGAGAAATGTGACAGGAGCCTGCCTGAATCTTCCTGTTGTAGACAGTAGCTCAAGCCCCTAGATTATCACACAGACACAAAAAAAAAAAAACATAATAATCATCAATGTTTGGAGCAAGAAAGCTCTGTCCTCTGAAACCAAAGGCAATTTAAGGAAGTCATAGTAAAATAAATAGTAGATAAGTGCATGCCAAACTGAGCTCCAGAATATTAAATGTGGAACCTATGAGGTAAACTGTAGTGCTGTATAACTTCAAGTTGTTATATTTTAAAATGTTAATTTGTTTATGAAATTTTAGGACAGAAATTAATAAAAGTATTTTTAAAAGATATTTTAAGTATTTTTCCATTGAGAATTGCTAACTGTGAAACAGATGAGGCACAAAAATGTATGTATGTCTTTCTTTCTACTGTTGATACAAAGAGCAGAATGCCTTGAGATGAGAACAACACATACTGGAACATACACTTTCTTCATCTCCCTCTACAGATTTCCATAGTACCTAAACATCCTCTTCCGCAGCTTTAAGACAGAGTTCTTGGGGTAGTGCCCACAATAGTAGGCATTTCTTCATCATCCAGAGCAACTGGAAATATAAGAGGTATTAATTAGATCTTCACAAAGAATTGCTATACCTTCCTAGCAATGATTTTGAGAATTTGAAATGTACACAGAAGGAAGTTTGAAAACTCTTCTAAATCTTGTACTGTCTCCAACTACAAATGTTTCATATTGCTTTTTTTAATTTGGAAGTTTAAGCATGGAAATTTAAGAAGGTGAAATTTTTATGAGCCCCATTTACTTTGCAATGCTAGTTCTAGCAACATTTTTATCTAGTTATCATCAACCTCAAACCTGGGGGAAGTAAAATACCCACTGAAGTTCACAGAGGAATTTAGACCTTAGTTTAGCAGCTCCAGCCACTGTGACATTCTCTTAGTATGAAAAGTTTAGTTTCCTACTTAAACACCAACAAGTACATCTTATTGATTTTCCACAGCAGAAGTAAAAGGAAATAAAAGCATAAAAGGAAAATAAATGTTTCTAAGATGATGTATGCTGCATACGGTACTTCCAGATTTTCAGACAATTGGCTTAAATAGATCATCATCTCCACAACATGTTAAACTTGCAGCCTTCAGCTGCAAGTTATAGTGATAAACAGAGGGGGTAGGTGCAATGAAGCTAGGGATTATACACAGGTTATCTTTAGTTTAACATGAAATCAACTTATTGTATATTTGAATTCTTATGCCCTCAATCTACTTTGGTCTGAAAACAAACCATTAGAAGTCAGTTTTCTTTCTCTTCATTCTCACAATATGACAGACTGAAGAAAATGAAATACAGAAAATGTCAGTCTTTTTTCACTTCCTCTTTTTCTTTTTCAATTTCTCTATAAAAGAGAAAAATGAAAGCCCAATAAATATAGCTGAGGGAATGATGCCTGAGCTGTTGCTACACTGCACATATTCTTATAGCCTTCTAAATCGTAAAATGTTAACAGCAAAACTAAATCTTGACATGTTGATAGCTAAAACCATACTGCAATATGGCACATCAATTGCCTGTTATGTTTTTGAGGACCAAAAAATATTCTCTTCTGTACCATTAACATAAATCAAACTGGTTAAATCACTTGAATACTTCAGGTGCCTTTTTTTTCCCTCGTATGGCACAATGGTTGATGTCAGTGCTAGTGGCAGAGGGAGGAGTGAAGAAGTGGGGGAAGGGAAATCAGATAGATTGTAGATTTGCAGAAGGGTGCGGTACACAAATCAAGCTCAATAAGCATGTCAGATGAACATTTCACATTAAACAAAATAATAACCTGTCATATGATTTTAAACAGCTTCTTTTCTCTTCCTTTTTCCTTTTTTTTTTTTTTTTTAATGCCACATTTCAGAAGAGCAATGCAGAATGGTAAGTACAGTATCATAGCTGCATTTCTCAAACTTGGAACAAACACTGGAAAGCTTTCATACCCTTGGTTGTTGCCAGATGTTGATTCTGACAGGAAATAAAATACCAGGTTTTCCCAAAACTTCATCATGGATGAATTATGGCTAGCAGAAAACAAAACGATGAAAACAGCAAAATATAAGCAAATTCTCTAGTTCTGCAGACATGGAAAATTACTGTGCACAAGTAATATTTGACCAAGCAGAAATGTATCAATTAAAATAAAATAATAGAAGAATCATAGCCTAGTTGGCTTTTGACTACTCTAGATGTTTGGAGGACTAACTCCCATGTCCTAGCTAAGAAAGTATGGACCTCAGCATCCTCTCTGCTAACCATCAGTAACTGTGTCATGGTTTTACCACAAATTTAGCGATTTTTGACAAGAGATGTCCGAGAGAAGCCACAGACACACCCCAAAAGAAAGAAAACACACAAATATCACAGTTTATTTCGCACACACAGGAAAACCGACAATAAAGTGCAACAACCAGCCAAATTAAGCTTTCCCCGTGCCCGTGTTGGGATGAGAACACTCCAGAGCAGTGTTGGTCTCTTTCTGGGGCTCCCAGAGAGACGCCAGGATGATTAGAGAAGGCCCACGGCCGATCTGAGAACCCACAGGAGCCTGAGCCTACAGTCGGCTTTTCTGAAGAAAAACACTCAAAACAATTAGAACCCGTGAGCCCCCCCGCCCCTCCCCTTACCTATAGCCCCCAGGAAGGGATT
>VYZS01071001.1:2167-22853 GCA_013400695.1 Neodrepanis coruscans | reverse complement strand
TCTCCCTCTGTATTAGGATGTGTTTACTACTATAGACAGAAAAGGATGTACACTAAACCACACAAAGGAGCTGATTTTCATAACAAGGGGCTTTGGTTTATTGTAAATGTTTCTCATTAAATAAATGATTTTAACTTGGTAGAGATGGTGAGAACTTCAGATTTCTGCTGATGCTGTCTGTTGGGGAGGAGGCAATCAGAAGCACACTGCTTACATTCTGTATCATGTTCATGAATGTATAAAGCTTTTATTACATACCTGTTTTACTATTTTCCCTTCTTTAAAATAAAAATGCTATCAATATTTCTAATGAGGAAAATATGTTTGTGCATCCAATCAATTATCACACCTCTTTCTGAAGCCACTCCCTTTGCTGTGTTATCAGGCCCACAGTGATTCACAGATAAACCAAAGGACTCCCCTCCTCAGCTCCATCAACTGCAGTCACCTTGAATGTTATTTTTAATGCCAACGAATTACAGTGTCCCTTCAAGAGACAATCAGGGACAGAGTCAAGAAATAGGAATACTAGTGAGACTAACTCAAGAAGAGCTACAGAGAAGGTAACTGACTCATTTAGGACTCATCTGGACTCAGATAAATACATTTTCAAAGTAAAGTACTGATTTAGAGGGGAATAGACAGGAAGAAAAACTACAACAGCGATCATAGGGATCAATCCCAGAGCAAAGTAGAAAGATCTGCAGGGCTGCAGATGCTCCAGCTGTGGGCACACTGAGGCTTGTGGCTGGCAAGCCACACTTATACAGCCTCAGGGAGGCTGACCTCCTTAAGGAGGTACCCTGCTCTGTCAGCAGTGATCCCTGATAATTACTGAGAGCAAACAATAAATGCATTGTTCATTTTGCTTTCTCTTTCCAGGAAACTCCCTTTCTTTTAGGGTTAACAATTTTTTAGACTCATGTCAGTGCAACCCTCTGCTTATATGGATATCATTAATGTAAAATTCTTCATTAAAACTAAAGCAGTCCTATCAGTTTTGAGATTTTATATCTAGAGATTACCTCTTCTTAATTCCTGCTGGATGTCAGCAATGGTAATTATATTTGTTTAGCAAATTTATTTTATACTATTAATAAGATGAATCTTCTGGCTGGGGGAGTACTTACTTTGATTAAGTATGCAAATGACTCCCCAGGACATGTCATGAGATCCTGCAAACCTTCCTGAGGAGACACCTGCTACCTCTAAATTAATTAAATGACAGCTAAACAGATCATCCATAATTCTTAAGAGAACAGGAGAAGCAAGGAAGAGGTGAAGACGGATAAGAGGTAAGAATACATTCATGTAGAGGAAGGAAAGGAGCAGTCAAAGAGGAGACAAATAAGATAAAAAAATTTGACAAACAACATTCACTCCCAAGGTCCTACCAGAAGCATCAAGTTCACCGGAAAGTCAATGGGAAAATGCCATGAAAGTAAAGGACAAAACAAGAACAGGAATGTTCTTTACTCTCACTATTGTAGCAAGATCCTGACACTCAAAAACTGCCACAACTAATTAAGAACTGGTTTGACTTTCACAATAAACAGAATAGTTTTCAAGTATAAATGTAGTTATCCATAAAATCTCTATATACAGATGTCTTTTTCAGAAGTATCATCAGCAGTAGATGCACTCTATTATCAGTCACCTTGGGACACTAGTAGGTGACCCACAAGTCAGAGGCACAAACTGAAATAATCTCTGGAAGTTCCACTTTCAGCAAATGCCAACACTGCTTTGGCACCCTGCCCAAGGTCTTCTGCATCAGTTAATCCAACCCTGAACAGGATTAATTCTTTACATACACATACACAGACTTTTTTGCTTTCAGGGCTATATAGCAATTGTGTTGAAAGACGAGGGAGCTTAAAAACCACCTTTTCTCCCCAGTTCTATATTAGTTCTCAACAAGAAACTATCTGCAGATTATGGGAGATGTTCACCCCTGAGTGAGGATGATCCCACCATCCAGTCCACCAAATGAGAAGTTACCCCAAAATCTAGTCAATAACTAAGGATAAGAACACAAAGCAACACTAATTTGCACAGAAATCTCACTAGCAGGTGGTGTTGTCAGGTCTTCCTCTTTCTGGTGGCATTGTTTTTTATTTTTTCTGAGATATTTGAAGTTTAAATTAGGTAAAAGAAGATGAAAATTATTAAATTAGAATATGCGTACAGAAGTCTGCATTAGATAACAATGCTAATTAGTAATATTAACTGCAAGACTAAACAGTGGTATGTGGAATGGTTATTGGAGTACAGGCAAAGAATTTACAGAATGAGAAACAAATTGTGGGGCTGATTTCAGCACTTGCATACAGATGTACCACTGACCACTCTACAATAAATTAAAAAAAAACAGCTCTATAGTACAAAGTTAGAGTGAAAGAAGTTGGATACGGTAGTCATTTTTCACTAGAGAAATGGTCTTCACCCTCTGCTGTTCCCAAAATTCCTACAGCAGCAGCTCGTTCTGGGGCTGAGGGCATCCACACAGCAACCAAATGTCCAAAATCTCCTGCCAACACGTGTGAACAAGATCCAGAAACTGTTCTTCAGGAGAACAAAATGTCGAAGAAAGACCATATCGGGGCTTCACACCTTTTTTGCACAAGTTTAAATGACCAGCAAGGTACAGGAAAGTTCACGGTAAACAAGATCCCAGTGAATGGGAAATTAATCCAAATAGCCACCCAAAAGCCTACTGCCATGCAGCATGGGTGGAGTCCTGCTGTACAATGTGGCTACATTTTCACCAGACCTATATACAGGTCGCATAAATCTGGTCATGCATAATACTTATGTGATCCTCTGTATAAACCACACAAAGATGCAGGAGCCACTATTTACACAGTATTCACAATTTACAGAGCATCACCTGCAAGCAGCTCAAAACCTGAACTATTTAAACTGAAAATCACATCTATCAATCAGTACCACCTCTTCCCAACATGCTCTCACTGGGGATCTCTTTACAATTACATTGATGCCATATGATTACAGTTCAGAAACTGTGATACGAGATGCCTTTTCCCCTACTCTTTGTAAGAATGATTCCATAGCAAAACTCTGATAAATGTCTGTGATGTGAGTAATCAAAGCAAAAGTGAAACAAAACCCAGCAATAAATGACTTACCATATAACAACTGAAGCAAAAGTGAAACAAAGCCCTGCAATGAGTGACTTATTAGTAATTATGATCTGTTATAGGGACAATTATTGAGCACATGTGCAGGTACGCAGACTCATGTATCACCTGCACATGAATTAACCTACACTGTACACACTAACTAGTCAAAAGTCCTCTGCACATCTACATACACTGAATTCCTCTCCCATCACAGTGCAGAAGCTTCCTTGGCTAAACTATCACTTTGTGTTAGTTTGGTTCTGAGTAAAAGAGAAATAAAAAATACTCAGGTCTTTGGTTTTTTTTTTTTCCCTTAGAGAGAGTCTCTTAGATTTGGCCCCCTAAAATTAAGAGTAGGATCTTCCACAAATAGCAGCTCATGGCCATAAGGTGGAATTAAAAACTACTGCATCAGATGACAGTTGTATTAAACACATAAGAAGAACATAGGTATTATGACACGCGTCTATTAGAGATTTGTTTCAAGTATTATTAGCTAGATAGTTTAATATAATTATTCAGTAAACTCTGCCTATAAGAATACAGTCATTCTTGTAGAATCCAGCTTCAGATAAACCACAAGCAACCATATTAACATTTCCTGTTTAAAAACCTCATGTATAGATACTACATCTTAAATAGTAAGTAAACATCCTGTCCATCAAGGTTGTGTTACCTTTGAACTTCCTAGTTCGACTTTTCTTCTCTCTACACAGACTGCTCTGGAAAACACACCGAGAATTTCTGTGGAGGCTGGTGGGAAAGTGAAAGGGAATGGCAAAGAGGCACAGAGACTGTCATAGTGCCAAGCACAGGGACATAATATGGAAACTGCATAAGTGTGCTTCAGCACCGCACAGAGAAGAGTTCCATGTCCCAGCATGTCAAGCCACCAGATGTCTCCTTTCAAAAACAAAAGTACTGCCTTTCATGATGCAAGCCCATTGGGGCTTGTTTGGTAGTGAGGCATGAAGTTGGAGGTGGATCTCTCCTGGGAAGCTCAGGAAACTAATGCTTCAGTAACCCTAGTTGAAAGCTTATTTTTCCTCCCAGTTCCACGAGGTGGAAACTGTCCTTCAGGCACATTCAGCATCCACCAGCTCCATCATCAGGACAGATTAGTATGGCTCTCTTGCCATGTATCAATGGGAAAGTAGCATTTTCAGTCATCAAGATGCCTGCCCATGGGAGCATGCAATTATCTCAAACAGGACTGGCACCCATTTATTGTATTCTGCATCCCAAAGGATGTTGAGACTCCTCTGTCCAGCAGGAATGATGCATGACTTTGCTGCTTGAAAGCAGATTTGTGAGTGAAAGAAGGTAAAATGATGCCAGGTTCTCCTTATCATTTCAGTCTGTATATGGTTGCATTTGACTACTATAAACCTAGAATCACAGAATTGATAAGATTGGAAAAGACCTCTTAGGATCATCAAGTCCAACCACTAACCAGCACTCTCAAGTCCTCCACTAAACCATGTCCTTAAGCACCACATGTACATGCTTTTTCAACACTTCCAGGAAAGTGATTTCATCACTTCCCTGGGCAGTCTATTCCAATGCCTGACTGCACTTTCAATGAAGAAATTTTGCCTAATACCCAATCTAAACCTCTCTTGGTGCAACTTGAGATCACTTCCTCTTGTCCGGTCACCTGCTACTTGGGAGAAGGGACAGACCCCCACCTCACTACAACCTCCTTTCAGGTAGTTGCGGAGAGCAATACAGTCCCCTCTGATCCTCCTGTTCTCCAGGCTAAACAACCCCAGCTCCCTCAGTCACTCCTCATATGACTTGTACTCCACATTCTTCATCAGCCCTGTTGCCCTTCTCTGGACACACTCCAGCACCTCAATGTCCTTTCTGATTTGAGGGGCCCAGAACTGGACACAGTACTTGAGACGCAGCCTCACCAGTGCCCAGTACAGGGGGGTGGCCACTGCCCTGGTCCTTCCGATACAAGCCAGAATGCCACTGGCCTCCTTGCCCTCCAGGGCACACTGCTGTGTGTTCACTGCATGTTCAGCTGGCTGTCAGCAAACATCCAACCTCTGTCCTGCACACACAACCTTTAAAAATCACCAACCTAATTTAATGTGTTTTTTTTTAAAGGGTGCCTTCCTCGAGAGCCTCTTCAGGAGCTTTAACTCAACTTTTCTGACCCTGTCAAGGTCAGGGTGTGTCCCAGAGGAGGCAGGTGCCTGGCACTCAGCTCTAAGGATATCTCTCAGGGAAAACTGTTGTATCCCCAAAACCAGCTCAGCAGAGCCACAAGCAGCCAGCACATGCAGTATCTCCCTCCCCACGTGAGCTAATTTTTAATGAGTAGTTAGGTGCTTGTGAAAATCTCAGCCTATCCTTGACAGATGGATGACATGGATTACTTACCTGTGATTTCAAAAATCAAAGGTTGTCAACTCCCAAGGTGATCAGTATAAATCCTTTCAGTTTTACATTCACTATCAATTGCGCTTCTCAGAAATGGATAGTTTCTTTTCTCTTCCCGAGCTATTTTGTGAAACAGAAATATTCAACAGAAAGATGGAACTGGAAGAAGAGTAGTCACAGACAAACCACAAGTGCAGACGTAGTCTATTTTTGTTAAATACGCTTTTGTAGCACGAATATTTTTTTAATATAATGCAGGTCCCTTTCTTAAAAAAAAAGCATCACTGTGATGAACAGAGCAGTGCATCACCTCTGTACGTAACAGAGTCTGAAGCCCCTCTGTATGAAGAGGAAAATTTTAGTTAATTACCCACATCACCTTGTTAGTCTCCTTCTCCCAATGAATTAAAGAGAAGCACGCTTGCTGGAGTAGAATCGCTGTAAGGCAGAAGTTGCAAGATTACTGTGCAGTGCACTGCCAGCTGCAGGCAGGAGAAAGCCCCAGCAGGAATGCCAAGCTCCTGGCACGCACAGGAAACATATATAGCTATTATTCTTTCCTATTTTTTTCTTTTTCAAATTCATTGAAATAATTCTTCAAAGGGGGAAAGGCACAGTCACAATGCAACATCCAGAGCTCCTTCTGTTTTTATGTTAACCCAGTAGTACAATTATTCTGCATGTTGTATGTGTATGAGAAGATTAGAGAAGTAATAAGATCAGACCATGGAAACTTCAGAATAAACGATGAACAAATAAAAATTTCTGCTGAAACATCCTGCTAAATATCTTTAGAGAGAGTCATCTACTTCCCAACTATGTCTATTTGCTCCTTAAACTATAGGGTTTGGACTTGGTGGAAAATATGAGAAGAAGCAGGGCTGTAACATGAATATTCACAGTGTAAATGTATATACCTCATGCATCTCTATTCAAAGAAAGGATACGAGATACTCCAAACCCACGTGATGCTTTACCTACGTCTTTGTTATCTATGTTTACTATTGTGACAAGGAAGGGTCTCTGAAAATACACTCATATCTCACTGAACATAACAGCACATTTACCATGTCCAAACTTAAACAGAACATTTGAGGGCAATAGACAAGTCTAACACTGAGTGTAATATTCTCACATAAGTATTTATGGCATCAAATTTGCTCAGGCAGGGGCATAGCTAACACGGCACGCTGTCTGTAGCTTCAAAATCTGTTTCAACGTTGGCCTATGCAGAGTATTCCAGTCCCTCTCTCAGCTCCTCCCTCTCCCCTGCCGTACATCACCCAGCAAACCCAGTGAGTGGGCTGCACTTAATTGGCCTCAGCTTCGTCAATTCAAACCAACGTTCATTCCAGACCTTATTAATTCAGTTAAGAAGAAAGTGCTGGTGGAAAGAAGAAATAAGGTGACTGTTCTGAGAGCCCGCTCAGCTGCCTGGCAGTAACCTTGTCCACCACGGGGCTGGTGTTCCCCGGTGGGGGCCGTCGACAGCGCACAGGGACACAATTACTTTTTTTCGACCCTTACACGTCCCAGCACGCCCGGGAGCGCTGCCCGGGCAGGTATTTTTGCCTTATCCCCGTGGTGCAGCCAGACGAGCACATCCCCAGCCCGTGATTCCTCCCTAGCCAGCCCCGCTCCGGGAGCGAGATGCTCTGGAAGGACGAGTCGGGCAGTACCCGCATCCCCGGCATCCCTCGCCGCACCTTCCCAGCCGCCTCCCGCAGCGGAGGGCGGGTCGGTCCTTACCGTAGAGGAGGCTTCTCGTCACCTGCGCCCCCATGGCTCCGCAACCCCCGCCCGGCTCCGGCTCCCGCTCCCGCTCCGCTCCGCAGTCCCCGGCCCACGCGGGACGCGGCTGCCCCGCGCCAGCAGCCTCCGCCCACCCCCGCGCCTCCCGCCGCGGCACCGGCTCTCCGAGCTGTCATCTTTATTTACATAAGAAGGTGGAGACTTCGCGGCTTCCTGAAATAGCTGCCGGCGTTTCATGGATGCAGCGTGTCCCCCCTCCCCACGCATGCACCCCGGTCCCACAGTGCAGAACGCGGCGGGCAAAGGCATCCACGCGCGGTGCTACCGGCGCAGTGCGCTGCTGGCCGGGCTGAAACCAGCGGGACCCGGTGCCCCGGCAACGCTAAGGACAAAGTGAGAGGCACCGCCGACTCCACGGGGGAAAAAAAAATATTAAGAACCATTTTATAAAATAGAACTACTTTGGCTATTTGAAACTTTCGCTCCCCAGTAGTTGGTGCCCCAGTGCAAAGCTCTAGAATAAATTAGAATGGGGGAAAAAATAACAAAAATTTATTACCAGACATCACCATTCCAGAGTCTTCAAACGGGTTTTGCAAGTTAATAATTAATTATTTAATAGCGAGGAAGTGCTCTAAACGCAGCATGGTTTGCCACAGACTGAAATAATAAAATCATTACCCCCAGTAAACTCTTGTGCGGTGCTCGCATGCTCAGCCCAGATACAATGCTTCCTGCGCTCCAGCTCATTACCTCTGATAATGGATAATGGCCAGCATCAGAAAAAGCAGGGGCATGCCGAGAGTGGTTCAGGGAGGTGCGCAGGGGACCGCGGCCAGGGCTGGACCCTTGGTTGCTCTCTGCATCCCGCAGTTCATGCAGGAGCTTGCTCGTTGCCTCTTCTCCATCTCCATCACCCCACGCCCCTGCCTACACAGTCATCTCCCTGCATCTCTCCTGTCCACCGCTCTAAGGGTAAATTAACACAGTAGGCACCGAGCTGCCACAGCCAGCCACGGCATCTCCCTCCCAGCTGGCTCGCTTAAAACTAGCTCATGCATCTTTATGCTGCGCCGCAGTCGCTCCTCTCTGCAAAGGAGCAGGAGTCAAACTTAGGCAGCTGCGAGTGCGGCTCTGCCTCCCAACTCTTACCATGCTGTTGGGCAAATCCTGCCATTCCACTGCCTCGACTCTGCCACCGGAAAAATGGGAAATAAGATTTTCTCTTGCCTGTGTTGTAAGGATTATTGCTTAGGACGTCTGTGTGCTGAGGTCTCAGCACTTCTGGAGGGAAAGAAAAAAAAAAAGGCAGTACAAAAAAAGCCCAAGCCAAAAAGCATAGTCAGGGTGTTTGCACTTATGCTGCCTGCTTGAGGAAAGCTGTGTCCAGCATTTTCAACCTGCAAGAGGAGCCTCTCCCGAGCCCCCCCAGCAGCAACCAGTCACTACTGCCGGCTCAGCCAGTGGCTCCCACCTGCCCAGCCGAGGAGACTTGCACCCGGACCCCAGAGTCAAACAGCAGCTCTTCCTTAGCTGAGCAGCATGCAGGCAGCACTCCGCTCATCCCTGCCCACAGTCACACTTTGCAGAGCCCATGGCAGCATCTTGGCAAAATAATCTTCCATTCCATCCCCCTCTCTCCCCCGCCCCTTTATTTTTTTTCCTCTCCCCAGATGATGATGCATTTACAGCAGCAGCGAGTAGGGTGAGGACCCAGGAGCACCACGGCGTGGCCCTCAACCCCTGTGGGTGCAGGACATCTCCCGAGTCACACCAACCCATCACAGCACCCTACTCTGCTCTCTGGCCTCTAGGGACCCAGAGGGGCCACAAGGACACCGCCGGGTTCATCTCCTGGGGGCAGCCCATCCTCTTGGGTTGATGGCAAAGTTACACCATCAAATACCACATTTCACTTGGAGGAATGAAGATTAATTTGGACGTTCAATCCCAAATTTTCTCCCTCCCTGAAAGTTTCTCATTTCAGCTCTGCTTTCCATCTTTACCTTAATCTTGCTAGAGCTCTGTGAATAATTGACTTCTTGGTTCACTGCCTCAACCAAGAGATTGTTAGAAAAAAAAATATAATTTCATGTTGGCCAAAAAATGAATGCTTTGTGTGTCTCACTGAACAAAATGTTTCTTTAACTGAAAATGAAGCATTTTATTTTCAGAGTTATTTTTACCTCATTTTTTCAAGTTATGGTCATTTAAACCAATTCTGAAATGATGTCCTAAAAAAACCCATTAAGCCCTTTGTTTTGAATATACCAAAAGGAAAATTTTGAATTGTTATCTTTTCTGATTATTTTATTTTTTGCAACTTATTGGCTTTGTTTGTTTGTCTGAGGGGGAGGATGGAGAGGGCAGACTGCCAGAATGAGTCATCCTGTTTGGCAGAAAATTATAAACAATTTCAATTCATTTTAAAATTGCTTTTTACTTTTTTTTCAGAAAAAAATCCAGCATGCCCTCTCACCCCCAAACTTCCCCCAGCGCTGTGGAGCAGCTCCTATGGGACACAGCCCCTCAGAGCCATCCATGACAGTAAAATGGTATGTCCGCCCTGTTCTGTGAAAATTCCTTGAGGATTATTTGCCATACGGCAAATCTTTCCTTCACAGCCATGTCACCTAAACTTATTGCTGGTCTGTTCTTGTCACTTCCAAGTCCATTTCAGAACTTGCTCTTTTCCAAATTACTCCTCAATGTTTCATGTTTCTGGTTCTCCTCTAGACATAGGGAAACCTACTATAGCCCTTTTCCTGTTTTACAGTTCTCTCTTCTGACACCTTCTAGGTCCCCTTGGGGTGTTTCTTTGCCCTTGTCAGTATGGGTAAAGCTTCCCATTTTTGCATCAAGTATAAAAATCAATATAATCACCATTTGTGTTCCCTTCTAAATTACTAACAAAGGTATTAGGTTGGACTCAACAGAAACCCAGGCCCTGAATCTATTCCCATTCAAGAATGGCATCCAGCAAATTCCAGCCAAGCATCAGTGCTGCTGTCCAAGCCAGGAGGAATCTGCTGCAGGAGTATTTTGAGGCAGTGTCTGATCTTGCTAAATATATTCATTTACCTCAAGAGTAGGATGCTGAGGCTGCAGAGCACTCCTGAAGATAGACTCATGGTCATCAACTTGTGTATTAGCTAAAGCCTTGGATCTTTCCAAGCAACCTTGAGCAGACAATAGGGCATCCCTCCTATCCCTCTCAGGATAAAACCCCTAGCCCTGGGAACCAGGGTTTGATTATGAAATCAAGGAGTTACGAGCATCTGCATTGTTTCCCTGGTGTCCTGGTCAGAAGGCTGGCAGTCAGCAAGGAAGAGGTCAGAGACCTACTATGGTCTGGGGAAAAACATGCCAACATGCCAAACAGCCCATTATACCCGGAGTGAGAGAAAGTAGCAAAGACACCTGCAGGGAAACCAGCTCTGCAGAGACCTGTCTCACACAAGAGGAACTTGGAATAAGATACAAAGAGGGAAGAAGGAGAGGATAAAAAATCCAATTCATGGAGATTAAGGGTAAGATTATACTTATGCACAGGACAGGCCAGGAAAATGAAAATTCAGTTCATGCAAGCCTCATTCAGCTAGAACTCTTTTGGGACTGGATTTGGCTGTATGGAGAACTAGAGTTTATTCTTCATAAGGAAGACAAAAGAAGCAATAAAACCTCTCTTGACTGGGGGTTTTATCCACTTTAACAATACTTGAGGCAGAGAAAGCCTTAAGGGTAAAAAGAAAAAAAACCACAATAAATGGTCCAAAAAGTTTCCTTGAATATCTCCATGGTTAAAAGGTGGGAACTGTGGAAATCAATCTAATATTTTCCAGGGATATTTTCTCTTAATGATTTTATGTATAAAAGCTGCAATCAGTTCTTTATTACCATTTGACTATTACTTGACTCTATGGTAACACAAACCAATTGACTAAAAATTGCCCTTTTTCACTCAATATAGTAGCTCTCAGCAAACAGCTGGACTTCATCTTGGGAGATGAGATAATTTAGGGGAACATATTCTTAGGTCTTTTTTCAGCACGAGTCTCTGACTGCTATCTGGGGGGAAACTTCACCTATACAGTAAGCAGATTTCCTTCAGGAGCTTCTGCCATATAATTCCAAAGGGAAAGTGGTGTTCTCAACAGGAAAACATCCAAGAAAAAACATCTCTTGCTAGTGCACAAGAAACAGGAATCAGAGCTAGGAAACTTACGCATCCTTTTAACAATAATTCATTGTCATTAATAGAGGAAGCTTAGATGAAAGGTATGTCCCTGCTTTCAATTCTTTACCTGTAATGCAGCAGCAAGCTGCCCCAGCAAGCAGTATGCTGACTAGTTGATGTGTATGCAGCCATTTGGGAATACAATGAGTTATGTCATTATTAAGCATATTTCTAAAGCTGCAGCTCCCAATGTGTAAATCAAAGGGAATTCAAAATTCTGACCAAATTCTTAAAATCGAAATCACCACTCATACCTACAAACTATGGCATTGAGACCACTAACCCAAGTGCTCAATTACCCCAATACAATTCTCTGCAGGCAAGGCATGAAGGGGAATTTAAGGACAGGAAAAATCTTTAGGATGACTATCCACCTTACATTTGCACTCAGCATAAATGAGACATCAGTTGCATTTGCTTCAGTGACAGGAGCTGCAGTGGCACAGAGGTAAAGGCTGCCTCTGGTAGGGCAATAAAGACATCAGGGAGATGTTTCAATGGATATCCAGGATGTGGACTGATTCATGAACAAGAGCCAGAGGCATCATGTCATTCCTTAAAGGCTGTCACCCCTGTTCATTCCAAACCAAAGCTACCACAGGACATTCCAATCTTAACCCTGACCCTGCCAGCACTCAGGGTTTTATCATAATCCCCCTGCATGACTGTCTGCAGGAGTGAAAGAGAGGAACAGCAGTGCTGGAGAGGGGCAGGAGGCTGAGCATGGAGAAGGATTTCTAAGGCAAGGAACTGAAGTGACCTCAGGCCAAATTGCACAACATTTTTCCATCAGCATGCAAATGCTCATGAGCCCCCTTTGGATGCTGGGTTTATCTTTAGAGAGAGTGACTCAGTGCATGAAGGTGTCAGGAAAGAAATTAATGCCCCCAAAGCCAGGAGTGCTCCCTGCTCCTTGTATACTTTTGGGATAATATATTAAGAAAACCCTGTGGAACAGTAAGAGGAAGCAGAGACTGGAAATCAGAGAATTCAACCTAAGATATGCCTGGTAATAAAGCACTGAGTTCACCAGGAGCTTTTAGATTGTATAAGAAAACCTGTGTCTGTCTGGGGCAAGATCCCCTGGAATCTGCCAGTAGCCCATTCATGAGGGCAAGTGTCATGCACAGCATGACACAGAGTAGGCCTTCAAATGCCTCCAGCTCTCACCTATGCTAAATTAATAGCTGCCTCTCACTGCCATTTCAGATTAACTCTTCAAGCACAAGATTCAAAATCATAGGCCTATCCAAATGTAATGGAAAATGAAGATGAAAAGATCCCACCAGAACAAACATTGTAATTTAGAAAAAAACCCCTTACTGATTTATAACACTCACTATATGAAGATGACTTGTGCTTTCAGAACAAGCATAAGAACTAGAGAGAAAATGGAAGTTTCTATCTTCAAGAAAATATTTTCTTTAGTCTTGTGAGTGTCTTTATTTTTACCCTCAGCAGAGGCACAGCATAATGACAATACAGAAGGACTGAGAAATCTGTTATAAGCCCAGTTCTGTGGCTATTAGATGTTTAGAAACTTTGAACAGTATCATGCCATGTGATAAGGCACTATGACAGGCTTTAGCAACAGGAGCGTAATATATTTTTCCACACAGAGTTACAGGGAATGCTGGTACAATATATATATTTTATATTTTATAAGTAGCTTGTTCATGCTTTATCACAGGCAACATCCAAACTCTGCACTGAAAATGCCACCTGGAATCATTGGCATTTCTATGGGATTTTTGCTTTGTGACTGCTGACCATACACTACATGTGTTTTCATAATATTCCTGTTGGAAGAGGTAATGCCTCTATACCTCAGCTATAGAAGTATACTTTGAGTTTTTATAAAAATTTAAATGAGGACCTTTCAAGCAACAGGTTAATTCACTCTAACAATCTTCATGCAATGCCCTCTGAAAAGGGCATAGGCAGGAACTCAGTGAAACCAAAGAGGTAAATAAGGTAATCAGAAAGCAAAGGTATTAGGATACAAATGAAGGTTAGATAGACAACTTCTACTATAGTACACGCAAGCCTTTGAGAGCTTGAATTTGTAATCTTAATAATGTTCCCTTGGCATAGAAGTGCAGTTTCTAAAGATTTTTCTTAGTAGATAAGACACAGTGATAGGAGAGAATAACCTTTCTGTTTCCTGTATCGCCCTTTCCGAGAAAAGCCTCTCACTTACATGCACTGATGTTTGTAACCAAGCAAAGGCACTGTATGTTTGTGATGTAAATATTAGCCCAGCAGAGAAATAACTTTTTATCACCCTGTTGAAAGTCCTTCAGAGAGGACTGTGAAGGGCAGCAGGATCCAAAAGAAACCTTCTGGGCTGGCAAGATGGCCAGGCAGGCTCATACCATGTGTCCGTGAGACAAATGTCCACCACTGCATGTGCAAGTTTTAGCCTGGACTTTGAATGGCTCTTGGGGTCACAGAGGAAGATCCCTGGTCCTCTTCCAGGACTAGCTCCCTATGCACTCCTTCTCACCCTAAAACTTCCCTGCCTCCTGGTACAGGGCCATGCTACTGTAATAAATACTCCATTTATAAAAAAGGAAATGGGATTTATTTACAAAACTTGCCCTTAACAGGGCTGCTTTCGCAAACTCTTTTATGTTAGACCCCATGGAACCGAAGGAGATGGAGGTTAGATAGTTCAAGGGCAAAATGCATGGCATTTCAGCCCTGATGAGAGGAATTTTGCAGGTGTAAATACCAAACAAATACGTGTAAATACCAAATAAATCATATCATGCCTATTACAGGTATTGCCCATTTGCCTCTCCCTTTGTTCATCTGTTACTCATCCTTGTTGGGTCTCCTACTCTTCCTCACCAGATACTGTTGTCTTGTACCTCCTCATCCTAGATTCTGTGGCTTTTCAAGCTTTATTTGAAATTTAGCCTTCCTCTCTTGTTATATCCTTTAACTACTTTCTTCTATTATTCAAATTAAAAGAAATTTTAAATCTAACTCAGTCTCACAGAAGCATCATGAGAGGTTTCAAGCCAGACGCAGTAGACTGGGGGCAGCTATTACTGGAATGAGAAATGAGTTTTGTTTCTTCAGTTCAGGAAAACAGCATTTAATTGGTACAAAAATCAGGGCTTTACCTTCACCAAATGCCACTTGTTTTGTACCTGCTTTATCAAAGCACAAAACAGATGAACATCAAGTTCAAATACTGTACTGAGTAAAGCAAAGGTCATGTTTCTCTCTGGTCACTTCTCCATTCAACATCTCTATTTCCAGGAGGAGGGATCAGAGTAGGACATGAGCTTCATATTACCAAATGCAGAAAAATGTCTGTATCCCTGGGATCTAAACCATGCTAATATATTCATCACTACAGCATCTAGACTGAGTGTCTCTGACCTACCACAGCTTCTTCTGATCTGCTGCAAACTTTTGCAAACCAAAACAACACTGCTTCTGCCATTGTGCTTCTTCCTCCCCATACACCATGCTTCCAATCCAAAGGTCTTTTTCACTTCTCTTTTCTTCCTCCCCCAATTCTTTGTCTCAGCAACCTCTTCTGTGCCGCCCACACACTTGGAGAGCAGAGAGCAGACCAATCTGGCAAGCTCAAATAATAACAAAAAAAGGAAGGAAAAGGAAAAAAGAAGTTGTTTTCTGGCCTAGAAGACTCCTCTGTATTTTTATCTGGAGGGAGTAATCAAATATCTTTTCCTTTCACCAGAAACCAAAGGCAATGGTGATGGATCCCAAGGTCTCACATTCTCACAAGTCAGCCCTGACAAAAAACAAGGGGGAAAGGCTTTGCTTGGAGGCCTGGAGGCTGGTTAACCAGCCAGGCAGTTGTCAGCATTTCAGGAACCGCTGGGCTGGCTGGGCATGTGCCCACACATGCAGCACAAGGTTTGGAAGGGTGAAGAGCTCCACGTGCAGCACACATCACACACACACACACACACACACACACATATACACACACACACCCACACACACACCACAGTGCCCACATAGCATTGACAACATTTAACCGTCAAGGTCCCAATCCTGTAATCTCACCAGCACGTACAAAAAATGCACTCTGGCATAAAGCATCTAATGACATTAATGGCACACAGCATAGTGATACAGTCCAGGCATGTGGAAATCATCATATGCTCAGAACCCAGTATGACTGATTTTTTTCCCATTCAACATATGTTTTACTTAGATGTCTGCTTCTTCCCACCCTTCTTTCTCAATCTCCCAAATTATTATTTGATTCTGGGGGAACAGAGAAAAACATCTTTAAAACAGAAACATTGTATTATATCTATCTGAAAAACAACAAAAAAAAATGCTTAACTTAGGTATAAACAAGATATTTTATTAAATACACATATTCCTAATAATAGGTAGAATTTGACCCTGACACAACTGGTCACTGATCAGATGAAATACTTCTTGTTCAACAATGTTCAACAAGAGGGGCTAAAAATAATGTTTGTGATTCCTACACAGAATTAGAACCAATGAAGTTGAGTTTCAATGAGGAATAAACACTGCTTATCAGGACCAAAGTGTATGTTCCACAGGGTAACTCAAAAACTCTAAGCTATTCTGTGCAGCTATTTGCTTTCTCAAGGTGACCTGTGAGCCATACCCCAGGCTAAAAATCAGCAATTACATCATTTACAACACCAGTCCAAACAAAGTGTCTCTCCCTCTCTATCAGGTCATCTTAACTCAGCTGTTCTTATGTCCTGGAGATGTTTTATATGCACAAAAGCATTTTCACTTTTGCAGCTTTGTGCCAACTATGATGGCTCCTGTCACTTTCAGTTTTTGTAGGCACAAAGACAAAATGTCCATGTTCATATAGCTTTATCAGCACAGTTGTAATCACAGCGTCTTCATAATGCTGACACAGTCTTTACCAGGCTTTCACCATTGAAAGCAAACTTTCATGTGTGCCTCTGAAAGTGGATGAGTCTCTTAGTCAATATTTCCGAAGTGGACATTTTCATGCATCTCCTCCTGCCTTGTAACTTCATAAGCCAACACCAAAGCTTTTGTGGCACCAGGACATCATTGCCCACAGGAGACAGTTGCTCTTCCCACAGGAATCCCCACCTCTTACCCAGCCTTTACATCCAAGGAGAGCACACAGGCAGTTGAGGTTCAGTGCTCCTCAACTTCTATCAGATGTTCATCAAATTGCACAGTGACTCACTTCCAACTCATACACAGTGAACTCAGTCCACTGACATTTCCCAGATCTCATTCAAGGTGTAACCTGTGGTCTCACTTCCACTTTAGAAACTACCTGCCCTGCAGCTGCAGAGTGTTTTTTGGAGGGCAGAAGAGAAGAATGTTTTTCATTAAAGTAGAGTAACTAAGAAGTATAAATCTTTTTCCATCTATCTAGATTAAGATAGGAACAATACACATGGCCATGAAAAAATAAATATCTCAGCATGTTACATATTAGCAGGACAGATCTGTACCTTACATGCGCATGATCATCTTTCAGATTATGATCCTTTTAACAGCTTGAAGTCTATTCCAGATCCATGTCTTAGGAGTTTGTGATCTTCCCAGACATGAGTTTTTGCTTCAGGACAAGCCCCAGTACCACCTGTCAAGGCAGAGGCTTATTTAAGAGAATATGTACAAGGTGTGGACAACCCACTCTGCAGTGACCTTAGCAACTCCCCTACCAACCAGCTGCTCCTGTTGAGGAGGGGAGGGAGTCATGCCTGGATTGCTCAAAGACTGGTTTACTTGCTGGTCACTCCTTCTGGATATTGTTCACATTAATATCAAGATCAGTAACTATACTTTTTTCCTCACAACCTACAGTATATTGCTGATACCATTTCTCTATCTGCTGCTTTGCACACCTGTGAAACATGTAAGAAAACTCAGGCAGCGCAGAAAAACATCTTTATTCAATACCCTAGTTCACCTTCTAGCAAACAGAAGCAGTGTCTCTATCACACAGCAGGGATGGACCCTTAACTGTGCAAGCCAACAGTCTGAGCCAATACTTGTTGGTATTTAGACAACTTGAGCTGAGGAAGGAGACTTGGAAGATGTTGAAATTTGAGTGGGAGAGTTGTGTAAAGACACACAGAAATATTTAAAGGAAATGGGCACAATAAAGAGGAAAGACATTTTTGCTGGCTTATGAAAATTAACCATATGCAAGGCTTAATCTGCCACCACTGAAATCAATAAGAATTTTGCCAGTAAAGCAAAACAAAAGCAGAAATGAAAACAACATCTGACATTTGCTATGTTAGACTCATAAAAACTGCTGTAGTTAATAGCTTATGAGGGGGATAAATAATATACCATAGGCAGTGGATGATTTTAAACATCAATTTTCAGAGTATGAAGATGTCATAATCTGGAGAGTTTTGAAGCTTGTAGAAGCTGTTTATGCTGACTCATATTTAGGAAGAGATTTTCCATTTGGATAGTCATGTTAATCTAAAAAGACACCAAACAAAAGAACATGTGAGAGGAAAATAGATTAAAATACAACATAGAGATAGAAGCTAATTTGCATAAAACTTGCTGTAAATAATTTATTATTGAAATAGCCCCCAAACTTAAGTTTTTGGAATGTAAAAGGCAAAATATTTCTTTAAATTATTGTTTGGAAACTGATCATTTAAGCCTCAGAGGCTTATCCAGTATAAATGAAAGCATCTGGCCTTGTAACTTTAAGACCATAATGAGATGGCCACTGAGCAGTCACTATGGAAAGTGTGGTATTCAGAAATTAATATCTCTCTGAGAACAGAACATATAATGAAGATAACAAGGCAGAACAGAGAAACAGGACTTGGACTATCACATCAGGCATACTCAGCGGATTAGTCATGCAGGCAGCAGACCTGCATTGGGAGACAGCAGAAGAATGGGGTAGGAATCTAATCCCAAACAATTAACCTTTGGGTAAATAGCAGAGCACTATCAAGCCAATACAACTAAATCCAGGTCTAGCATTTCAGGGCAATCAAACCTGCTGTTAGGTCTCATTCTGGGATCTGTTGTTTCTTTAGGGACATTTCCACAATTTCCAGCCCATGGAATGCAACAGGCTCTGATATCATCATTTTCTAAACACTATGTGCACAGCAGATGTTTTGTGTGTGCACACTATCCCTCAAGCTTATGCCATCTGGTTGTTTTTTTTTTTTTTTTTTTGCCTAATAAGTCAGGTGTTCATGTTTTTTCAGTCAAAATAATAAAATATGGAGGTTTTGCCTTCTAAAGAAGAAAATGTGGGGTTTCTTCAGTTATTCTCTGGTCTCTTACAAAATCTTGTTAGAAATTAAAAAAAAAAACCAAAATTGGAGCACTAGGTGGAATAATTTCCCTTTAGTCAAATAGGGAAAATTACGGAGTAGTGCTGTAAAAGGGTGAATTGGCAGCACATCCAATGGAGCCTGACACCACCTGGCTTTCTCCTCCCTTTTTAAACAAGCAAAGAGTAATATGAAGAGGCACCATAGAGACAGAGAGCTCTAACACAAGGAAGGGTATGAAGAAGAGGAACAGTAGTGCTGGATGAATGCTGATGTCTAAACATGGCCAGCAAGGGCCAGAGATGTCCAAGATTGGTCAGGCTCTGAGTACTTTGAGGACCTCAGACTGCCATCCCTGACCAGCCCAGGGTCAGACCCCAGATGAAATGGGAGAGGCAACCAGCATCAGATGCACAGAACTGGGACCACAGCACTCAAGAGCTGCCCACCTCTTTGTCCTCTTCCCACAAGGAATGCAGGCCAAGCAGCAAACAACTCTTTAGTGGACCAGTGCTGGTGATGGACTGACCGTGACATTTGGCAAGTTCCTCATTACCAGCCACAGAGAAATGGCAATAATTGCAAATGACACATGGTTTAAATTCAGCATCTTTTCTGATAACTGTTGATGTACAAGAAGCTTCCCTGCTGGACCAAGTTCTTTTGCTATTTCTTCATATTCAAATAGTATTTCTAGCATTATATTTTAAAAAATTGTTTTAAACCTATTTTAAAGTTAAAAGATGCAAAAATCAAACAGCATGAATGCTCTGCTCATTGCCTAAGCCTCACAACATAGCCATGATATTACAGTTCTTCTTCAAACAGACCTGAGACATTACAATGCTCTGAAACACTAATGGAAAATATAAACCCACCATACATGGAAATAATTAATGCACAGACAAGCAGAACTGTGCTAAAAGAAATGTTTGGAGAATATATATTTTCCTTTCCAAAACAAACAGTTACAATCACCCAACCAGTAAGAGGAGGCATCATCTTAAAGGGCTCTGGTATGTGCCAGGGAGGAGAGCAGTGAATGAAAATTCATCATTAACAGGTCAGAAGCAACTAATTGTTCAACGAGGAGCAGCTAAATGTTAGATAACTAATACACACATAAACATCACAGATTAATGAAAATCAATTAAGGAGCCATGGATTGGATCACTCAAACTGTACTGCACACAGTACACCCAGTCCAAGATGCCACTGCAGTCCACAGGAACCCTTTCCCTTGTTCCCAGGCCACCTTCAATGGATAACCTTCTGTGCAGCCAACACCATCCTGGACTTCTTTGCTCATGCTCTCAGCAAAGCAGCAATTTCAGGGGTGATTTTTCTTGCCTGTGATGTGAAAAAGCAAAATCTCCTTTCCCAGAAGTCACATATGTAGCCACTTTAGTCAACATGTGCTATCTTCAGCATCCAGAGAGACTCTGAATGATGACTGACTGTCAACAGCAATGAAATCTTGAAAAAACCCACAGTTTGTAACAGGGTTTGCTCCATGCCCAGTCGACTGAGAATAACATGTCCACAGCACCTTCTTACACTGCAGCTCACTCACTTTACTGTGTTTACACCATCAGTTGTTGGCAAAATATGACTAAGGCACTTTAATGGTTTGAGGCTTAAGAACAAAATGTCTTACACAGGACAGAGACTGCTCTGATTGTTCACAGAATCAGACCGAGGCTATTGATGGAGGATCTCACCAGTCATTCATCGCTCCTCTCTCCTTGTGGAGCAATCTTGCCACACACCCACCTTCCTTCTGTTCCCCAAACCAGTCTTTACTCATCCATCTGTGGCTCAGTGCAGGGGACAACACAGGAATGCACAAGGTTATCCTTACCACTACTCTATCT
>VYZS01070997.1:65771-90990 GCA_013400695.1 Neodrepanis coruscans | reverse complement strand
TTGTGTTGTTTGGGTTTTTTTCCAGGGCTTCCATCTCTCTTCCTGAGGTGGTTGATTGTAGGTATCCTGTTGCTCCACATACATTTCTGGAAAGTTTCTGTTGGCCTCCTAATTTTATTTTTCCTTAGAAGAGTTGAATCAGAGTTTTGTAGCAAAAACCTGATCTTTCAGATGCCTCTCGAAGAGAAGCTGAGCCCCATTTGTTACATCTGTACTTTCAGTTTGAGTTGCTGAAAAAAAAGGTGCATAGAACAAAAACCAAACAACAAATCAATGTGAAAAATTTCTGTAAGAATAATTTCTGTCTTAGTTATACTTCAGATTACCAGTCTCACAGTGCCCAGTAACATATGTATATTCTTGCATCAGAGTTTTGGATGGAGGGCAGTTCACATTATTAAAATAGTTTTCCCTCAGTGTGTGCAAAGCGTTCTGTAGGTGTTGTTTTTTAGGTTACTACTGTGTGTTTTTTCAAGTGCAATGTGATAGTAGAGCCAGAGCAGTGTTAGCAGACCTGCTTAATGTTTTAGTTCTGTTCCTTTCCCAACCAACTATAAATTACATGCTTTAGACCTTATTGATTGGTGGTTTAGCTTAATACAGTAATACTGGAAATTATCCGCTTGTGGTTGTGAAAGCCATTGTAGGGTGAAGAGGTGTGTGTGAGAGAGATCTTAGAATTCTCTGAAGAGTTTATTATTTGTGGTATAACTGGATAACGGGGTTTATGAGGGTGAAACTTGTGCAAATGATCTTTCTTGTAGCTGTGAGGGCAGAATACTGCTGAGATTTGTCTGTTGGGAGCCCTTAAGTGCAATTGCTGTATTGCTGAGCTGTGTTTCATCTCATAAGTGTCAGTGACGTGCAGCCTTGTTAGCAAATGGAATGGGCAGGTGAATTCAAAGTAAGGTTTTTAAAGTATATATGCTGGAATCCATCGGTATTTTTGCTTTGTCTGCAGCTGTTGCTGCCATAATTAAGATCAGCAGAGGCATTAGATCCTTTTTATGTGAAATGGGGAAAACTGTAGAAATACTTGGTTCTGAAACAGCCTTTTACTGACCCAGCTTTGTTAATCCTCTGGGGTTCTGTGAAGCACTTGTTCTTCTTTGCTTTCCTTTCACAGCCCTCCACACTGCTATGGAGGAAAATGATTTGAGAATTAAGAAGAATTGAAAACGAGGAGCTTTTTTCTTCAGGGAATCAAGTATTCTGTAGTTCTTCAGAGTGTGTTTGTGATCATTTTGGTCTGAAGATGTAAAAGAGAGTCGGGTAGAAGCAGTGAGCAATATTGACTGACATTCTTGGGAACAAACATGTAGAGGGAATGATGAAAACAAGCTGGCTTCGTGTTTGAATCATCATTTTTGTAGGTGCATCGCAACTATCTGCCTATTTGTATATTCACAAACGTTTCCTTTAACTAGTTAAAAAATAGAGCTTTTGCCCCGTTTTCATTTCCATGTGTGCTGTTATAATGAGAGAAAGAAATCCTGTCCTCCGAGTAGGCAGCCTTATGGAAAGATGAGCAGTGGGGGAATGCATCTGGATGTTGGTTTTTGATGCTCATCTTCTCTCTGTTTTTACTCTTTGCAGGTTCTGTCATCCGTGATGGCGTCAGCGCTACCCAGAACCCTTGGGGAATTGCAGTTATATCGAATACTACAGAAAGCAAATCTCTTATTCTACTTCGACGCCTTCATTCAGCAGGGTGGTGATGATGTCCAGCAGCTCTGTGAAGCAGGTGAAGAGGAGTTTTTGGAGATAATGGCTCTCGTAGGCATGGCTAGCAAGCCACTCCATGTCCGAAGGCTGCAGAAGGCTTTGAGGGACTGGGTCACAAACCCTGGTCTTTTTAACCAGCCTCTCACCTCCTTGCCGGTCAGCAGCATTCCAATATATAAGCTGCCAGAAGGGTCTCCTGCGTGGCTGGGGATATCCTGCAGCAGTTATGAAAGGAACAGCAGCACCAGAGAGCCTCACCTGAAGATTCCAAAATGTGCTGCCACAACGTGCGTGCAAAGTGTGGGTGCAAGCAAATCCGATGTGGTGGGGAGCTTATCGCTGCAGAGTGGCAGTGAATCCAGACTCTGGCAAGGGCATCACACCACAGAGAGTGAACACAGTCTTTCCCCAGCCGACCTTGGCTCTCCAGCTTCACCAAAGGAAAACAGTGAGACCCTGGATGCCGCTGCTGCTCTGTCAGTTGCCGAGTGCGTAGAACGTATGGTTTCCTCCCTGCCCAAAAGTGACTCAAATGAAGTCAAGGAGTTACTGAAAACAAATAAGAAACTGGCAAAGATGATTGGTCACATCTTTGACATGAGTGACGATGACCCTCACAAAGAGGAGGAGATCAGAAAGTACAGTGCAATATATGGCAGATTTGACTCGAAAAGGAAGGATGGCAAACATCTCACCCTCCACGAGGTAAAACACCTTGAAGCGACACTGGGCTTCCTCCCTTATTCCTGCACCTTCTATGAGATGCTGTTCACGGGGTGCACTCTTTGTATGGGCAGTCCTTGCTGGATGATGAGAGCTGTGTGTTGAGAGCTGTAGGCAGTGCTCCCTGGCACTGAAGTCTGGGGTGCAGTACAAGTACCCTTCCGTGGGTGGGTGTGTGCGCTGATTTCAGCGTGGTGTCATCAGACTGCTCGGTCGCTGCTGCGGCCTGTCAGACAGAGGGTTTTAAACAGTTTGGCACTGAAATAGCAAACCAGTATAGCACTGAGCATGGCCCTTGGGATTCTAAACATTTGGCACGTTTTTAAAGCAGTCCTGTATTTCCTTGCAGCTTTGAGAGGAGACAGGTTGTTTGGAAAATCAGTAAGTGAAATTGCTTGTGTCTGGCATGGTTATTACCCTCTGCTGCCTTCCCTCACCTCCAGACCCTGCTCTGTAGCTTGTGCCCTCGAGGTAAAAAGGATTCTGACAATAAGGTCCCTAAACCCAGTGTGGTGGGTTATTTGGGGTTTGAATTGGGATGAAGCTCACTGATACAACCTGAGGGGTTTTTTGGGCACAGTGTTCTTAAGCCAGTCAAGTGAAGTTCTTGTGTGAGAAGAAAGGGAAAGGACCATCTCCAGTATTGATGGATGGCTGTAATTTGAAAGTTTGTGCTTTAATCCCCAAGTAGCATCTCTTCCCTCTTGTCCTTGAAAGTCCATGTGGGCCTCCTTTGCTTCTCTTCTGGCACTCTTGAGGCTCACATGGCATATGTTGTAACGCAATAGGTGTGTCTGTGTGGGGAATAGTTTCCTACTGCCAAAGTACAGTACAAGAGGAGAACAAACATTAATTCAAAGCAGTGCCAAAACACTGTTGATATGAATGCTGCATCAGCATTTTCACAGTTAACACTGATTGCAAAATTTCAGTTGGATTTAAAATTTGGCATGTAAGGCTTAGCTCCCAAAAGGAAAGGCAGTGTTTATGTTACAGGAGTGCCAAAAAAACTGTATTGGCTTTAGCCTTTTTTCGCTTCAAGGAGAAGTTTTGTAGGTGTGTGATCTGTAGCATAAGACTGAGTTCTCTTTATGCTTCTGAGTAGAAGGGCAGAAGGAAACAAGGCGTATTTCTTTACATTTTTGTTTGTGTATTTACATTTATAAGGCAACTGCACATCACCGGCAGTGACTTGACAAGGGCTTTTACTACAGACTGGTGAGACACTTCCACATTTCTACCACACAGTTCTAGTTGTGCAGCTTTCACATACATGCTTTGTGGTTTTATGTTGAACACTTATAATCTATGAATTCATCCAGTGAACAAAACCAGATCTCATCTTACTCCCCTGACCTTGTGGAAGTCTCTCTTGTAACAGAACAAGTTGTGTATGAGATGGAGGCAGGATTTGAAAGGATGAATTGTGTAGATGCCCTGTTTGCATTGCTGCAGATTCAGGATTTGGGAAAAGGGAGTTCTCCCCACCTGAGGATGGAGGCAGCTGAGGTGTTTAATGTGTGCAGCTGTGTGCTTTCATAGTCCCTCTCTCTGGGATAGAAACTGCAGAAAATACTCTGAAATCTGGACAGACTTCATGTAGGATAATTTCCTGGCATCCAGCAGTGTACTGTGAGGTGGGCTCTGGGGGCAGTTTTTGTGTCAGCTGTGTGGTGGGCTCAGAAGTGGCTCTGCAAAGGTGGAGGAATGAATTCTGGGGTGGTAGCTTGAAGGAGCAGAATAACAATTAACTGGAATAAAGGATGGCAGCTCTACCTTGTTCTTTTTTTTTTTTTTTTTTTAGCATTTCACTACAGATCTTTACTACATCACTATAAAACCATGTTTAAAAATGGAATGGGAGCATGGTTTGGCTTTAGGAAATATTTCTATCACTATTATGATTAAGGGCACAAGATCAAAGTAGTCTGTGGTTGACTTATGCCTCACTTACGCATGTGGGGCCTTACTGAACTTGATGGGAACTGCACACATGCAAGCAAGAAGAATTTGCTCATAATTGGTTTACTGTTTGCTTGAAAAGGACAGATTTCATGAAGTTTTTTCTTGAACAGTTTTCTCTTCATTTCCATTTTAAAGCGGAAGATATACAAATAGCAACGATGAGACCCCCTTTTTTTTTTTGTTTTGTTTAAAATCTGCTAAACCAGAATTTGCCTTTTGTAAACACAACTTCAGTGTGTTTTTGGTTTTGATGGCTTAAACAATTTGCTGCTCAGAAGGAAGGACTTTAAACAACCAGGGAGGTAAGTTTCTGCTTGTCCAGAGACTGTTTCTGCACGTGTTAATACATTCCAAGGCTGTCATTCTGCCTCACAGTTCAAGGTTTCTCCTTGCAGCTGTCAAAGAACAGCTGAATAAACTTCACTGTGAATTTAAAAAGCTTAAGTACCTTTTTGGTTAGCTTCTTAATGTAAAGATCAGGATATCTGTGGCACCTCAAGCACAGTGGAGTTGCATGCAAATTAAAATCAAACCTGATGGAATTATTAGTGATAAATTAGTGAGAATATTTCATTTCAGTATGAACACTGAGTGTCTCAGAGGGCTTGAGCAGCCATTAGAGGCCTGAGATTGCTGCAGACACTGAGCTGGTTTGGAAGTGTGTACTACTGGTAGGAGTATTTGCATAAAGCACTAATCTGACATAAAATCTGTTGCAGAATCTTTCAGAGGCGTTCCAAAACTAATAAACATGCTGTCCTTAATCCATCCCATTGTCTCAGAATTACACAGCTTTTCAAACATGGAGAGCACTTATGTTTGAAGTTGGACTGGAGGAGGGATGAGTACAAGGCATGCCCTTGAACTCAGTGACCTGAGCATATTTGAGTCAGATTTGTAATTTCCGTGGTAATATTTCAGTGCTTGTCTCAGTACCTATAAAACCGAAAAAATCCTGTTCAGTAGTGTGAGAAACAGGAATTAGAAATACAAGTAATAAATTTTGTCTGGCTTGGTCTCTTCCTTTTCTTTTGCTGACTCACCAAAACAGTAGGGCTTGGTATTTAATTATGTGTTTTTAGTGGGGGAATCTGTGAACCCCGTCAGATGGGAATATACCCATCCCTCTGTGTAGAGCCTGTGTGATTATGTGCTGCTCCATATCCCTAAGGCTTCCAGCAAATAGAATCGTTATTTTTAGGCATGCAAACCTTTCTATCTGCAGTATTATGCCTCCTGAAAAAGCAGGAAGCCATGATGCACTTCAATTCACTAAGTCTGGATGTGACCTGGAAGAGGAAACCAGGAAAAACAAACAAATAAACATTTGGCTTTTCTCACATATTAGGATAAACAGCATTTGCCTACAGCTACCCAAAGCATTTTCAGTTGTTTTAGCTCTTTGCAACCTTTCAGCTCTTGGAGGGGTAAAAAGAAATCTCAAATTATTTTGTAAGCATTAGCCATATTTTTCATCCTTGGCAAAGTAAAAGCTATCACTGTTACAGAAATTAATGCCTGCTTTGGATGGTAATTCTTTCCATCAGTGTTGCATTAATCTTTTATTGTATATTTTTCCCCTCTGTGCTTTTTTCTGAAAAAGATAGACATTGTAGAACAACTGTTCATATCTAAGGGGTAATAGCTTGGGGTTTTAGTACCTTGTATTGTAGAGGCATAGTTTAATAGTTTAATCAGAGGTTAAACCTAAAGTTCGCACCCTTGCACATCTTAGTCTCTCTAAGACTATTTTTTCTGTCTCTACAGAGACTAAAGTATCAGGCAACACACCTAGTTCACCTGCTAAAGACATGTTTGTGCTCTAATTAACATTCATGTACCACAAGAAATGCCCTACTCAGATCAGAGGCTGTTTGACTAAACACAGGAAAAAGTATGTATGTGTGAGATTTTACTAGAAATACTGCATGGGCACAAGCTACCGAGAGAAATTCAGCTCTTCTGATACATGTTTTTGTTGTTTTAACCTTGCTGGAGAACAGGTGTCACACTGGACAAAATATATTTTTTAATTTGGATGCCATCAAGCCCCACGGCGAAGGACAGAGTGGTTGTGTGTTGTTCATGTCTTGTGACAGCTTCCATCCTTCAGGGATGGGGTGTGCAGTGTTTCGGGTGAGTTGCTGGCTGCTGTGATTTAATTCACAAGTAACATTCTGCAGCGTGGCAGAGAGCCTGGTAAAGGAGGGAGACACCCTTTAACTGCAGACCTGCTGGTCTGTCCTTGGCTTCACGTTTGTCTGTCTCCACAAAAAGTGCTTCTTGCAGGAGCAGTGTTTTCAGTGTCTGAGGCCACACATGTGGTCCTGCCCGTCCTCGGCCACATCACCCTGTGCCCTGAGCTGTGGCTGTTCCCTGCACTGCCAGATCAAGGGCTGGGGATGGCACATCTCAGGTCATCATGAATATGCTGACTGTGCTGTGGGAACTGAGCTGCTTTGTAATACTCAGTAGCCTGAGACAGATACAGAACATACTGTTGACAGTAGCACCAAAGCAGATGTGCTCCTTTGCCAGAAGCCAAGCCCCTTCAAAGCAGCTTAATTTCTAGAAATAAAAGAGTAGGAGGGTTGTGGTCACTTTGGTAAAAACACCTGTAGTATTCTCTTGGCCTCTTGATGTTTATGCCTCACTACACATGCTGGCTGTTCTTCAGCTGAGGAAAAAAGTGAAAACGTCCTTCAGCTCCTGCTTCCTGGGGAAGGAGCATGGAATTGCCTCTCCAGCACGTTGATTTGTCTCTCATTGCATTAATTTTGTTGTGTCCGTACTGCTGACCATAGGCTTTTCAGACAGCAGTATTGTTAAGCTGATACAATTCATGCAGTATCACCACTTCCTATAGGCTTCTGAAGAGCATTGCAAAACCATTTTGAGCCTTAACTGAAGGCTTTCTTTTTCCTCCTCTTTATGAATCTATTGCCAGCAGCAGAGGCACTAGAAATGTGTCCTGGCAGGCTCAGGAAAACATCCTTGAAACAAGTTACATTTGATTCATGTCTGAAGATAGTCTTCACAAACACGAGGGTGAGAAACATAGCTAAAAAAAGTTTAATCGTTTCTTAAACCATCACCTTCTACAGAATTTATTCTGTATTCACCAGGGAAAGCCATCTGTACCCACACTGTCAGGGCTTTTTTTTTTTTTTCCCCCAAGTCCTGTGCATATTGCGTTTATAAAAATAGTATTCCCTGTAAACCAGGCTTTGGGAGCCAAACACTGTGAACGTTCAGAGATACTGTTTTATACTGAGATTTAATTAATGCTGGGATGAGGCACAAGCAGTGCACATTGAGACACTCTTACAATTGTGTTTTACTTTTATGCACCAACTACGTTCATATCCTTCCTCTTCCCAGAGGTTTACTTGGTTTAGTAAGGGGTATTAATAAACTGAAGAAACCCTCCAGGGTTTAATATATAGATAATTTTACGTGCCATTGAAATTTTTTATTATTTCAGAATTTATTATTTTGGAATATTTTATTGTTTCAGAAAAGAGGTGCTTTTACAGGCACAATAGGTGAAAATATGCAAAATCATGACTCCCTGTTTCTGTGTTTAATTTTCAGCTAACAGTTAATGAAGCAGCTGCTCAGCTGTGTGTAAAAGATAACGCGTTGTTGACCAGGAGAGATGAACTCTTCTCACTAGCTCGGCAAATCTCTCGAGAAGTCACCTACAAGTACACTTACAGGACCACCAAGTAAGGTTTTAATTAACTCAAAGGATCTTTACTTCCAGGGGATTAATCAGTCTGATAGCATTTCTTCTGAAGCGCTAGAGATGCTTTCTTCTTGGTCTTTAGCTAGCAAAGTGCTCTTCTGAGGAAGGTAGGAAAATACAATTTAAGTTGTGAAGCTTTTAAACTAATGAGGTTTTGCTGTCTAGAATTACCTTTTTATTTTCTCTCTGGTTTTGTAGATATTTTGATGATAGTGCGTGTTGAGAAGCATCTGAGAAGCATTTGAGGCATTTGTGTGTTTTAAGGTTAATGTAAATAGGCAGAGTAGCCAGATGCTCAGTGTATCCATTGGGTTTTTTCCATATACAGATTTGGTTTATTAGCCAAAAAGATAAGGTCATAGGGAGTGGCTTACAAACTTGCCTTAAAGAAACTGAAGCCAAGTCCTGATTTCAGTTGTTACTATTCTGTTAAAAGAACTGCTGTTACAAAACTGTGACAAAGGCTTAAAAGCTTTTAAATACAAATAAAACCTTAGAATTGGTAAATATGATTGAAAGTCTTGATACTTTCTTTGTTTTTAAATGTTAACTCCCTTGCCTGTAATGTAATATCCTTTCCAAATACATTTTCCTACACTTCTTAGAAGTTTGCCTTTGTTCTACTTTATTCCATAGTGATTGATGTAAATATACATTCATTCTGGGTAAGCAATGCCAAAGGCATTTATGTAATTCACTGTGCTCAGGTAGCTTTCCTTTCTCTTCTGAAGAAGAATCTATGAATCTCTTGTCACACTTCTGAAAACAACATGAGGTGCTTGTATTCCTCTGTACTTGAGTGACATTCCCTGCTATGACCAAATGAATTGGAAGCTTTTTTTGTGCATCTCCCTTGTTTGTCCCTGATGTATTTTTTTCCTTGCCTCTATGTTTCATTATTATTGATGGTCAGGATTAATGTGCTGTTTACTGATAGTGTATTTGTCTTCTCTTCTAGATCTAAGTGTGGAGAAAGGGATGAGCTGTCACCAAAGAGAATCAAGATAGAGGTACAGTATTTTGACTCCTGTGTTTTGACCTATGCATGCTAAAATTCACTTTTGTTTTGAAGGGATCTGTCTTAAGGAAATTTGTCAGAAAAACATTTGATAGACAGTTGATGGGTGTGTGAGAGAGAGAGAGGGGGAGAACATCCCCACTGTCTCTGCAAATGTAAATGCTTGATGGAGAAACCTGTAAGAGCAGGGGAAAAGAGTAGGATTTGTTTAATGGTAAAGTTACTCTCAGTGTTTTGCACTCTGAGTGAGTAGGAGGGGGAGAATGGGATTGACTGACTTCCTGTGGTGGAATGAGCTCAAGCACTGTAGGAAATGTCTTCCCATAAGGCCTCCTGCTTTTAAATCAGCATGAGATGGGGTTTGCTTAATTCACTTGAGTCAGCTGCTGATCATCTCCAACATCCAGTGTTCTGGATGAGGACTGATGGCAGAATGTTACCCATCTCTGACTATGGCGTAAATTATGACGCTGATCATACTGAAGGGTCAAAATCTAGAACTAACTAAAAGCTATATATGTCAACACAAATGGTTGTGCCTGTAGATATTAATTTACAGGTTTTTTGTAGTGAGTTTTGTGTAAAATGCACATGTATACATGGATAATGTATATACCTGCACAAGATGTTGCTTAGGGAAATAATGGGAACTTCTTCTTAGGAGTGCAGGAGCAGCAAATATGTAGTTTACCTTTTTCTTCAGCTACCACTGCTGGAAAGTAAATTTGAGGCCTTTCAAAAAGTTACTTTGAATAAAAAAATTAAAAAATCAAAATGTGTGTATGTATACCTAGATACCTCATAAGAATAGCAGATCTTCCTTTTTAATTTATGTTTTAAATGACTGTTTCACTCTTACGTGGGTATCTAATTTCTCCTTAGTATTGTGGGTGTTTTTTACTGTACCATCTACTCCAAAATATATAGGTTAAATGTATATTAGAATGTAAGCTGGTCCTGAGCTAGATTTGTACGTGACACAGATTGGGGATGTATTCTTGAAGTGTAGAGGAAGATTGCAACATATTCTGAAATGTGTTTCTCATGTGTAACTCATTCTGTGATAAATGATGCACTGAAGGTAGCAAGGCTTTAATTCTTTTTTGGTACTGCAATGCTTTTACCTGTACAAAGGCTTTTCCTGTGAGGCAAACCCCAGTGGCAGCAGTTAGTTTTGAAAAGGCAGTTATGATTAATAAATAAATCCATCAGTGTGTTTACACTCATGGTTCAAGTTTATATAATACAAAATGTGTATGTGCATTGAGGATTTACTGGTAGCTTTGATAAGTCAATAGTGTCACTTACATGTGTTAAAATTTGCTTTGAGATGTGCTTGTTCTTCAATCCACAAAAAAGATCAGGGAAAAGCTGCATTAAATGATTTTATCCAGCTTCACCATTACCTTGACCTACACATTGCAGGATGGTTGCTTGAGGTTTCTCTCTTTTATTCAGTCTAGCCCTGATGTGTAAAAGCTGGTGGGGAGCTGCCACTCCTCTGCTTGTAGTAGTATTTCAGTGACTTGGATTGCAACATTAAGAAGTTTTCCCTTCATTCAGTAATAATTGATGATGAGCAAGTGTCTAAACTGACACACTGCAAGGGAGGTGCTGTTTTATACAGGATCTTCATTGAAGGAAAATGTAAAATTAAAATGCTGAAACTCTTAGTTTTCTAGAGAGCAAAAAAAATCTGGGTAGCCTTAGGGGATGTGTATTCTCGTTTTCTGCATGGTGAAATCCTTAGAGTCTGGAAGGCCTGCTTTTTCTACATGTTTTTTAGTTCAATAATGCCGAGAAAGGATGTTGACTTAGTTTTCTTTTTATCTAAAATTACCAGTCATGTTTTAAAATGCGTATGAAAATTTTATGTTCTAACTGTACCAATGAGTATTTCAGTGGAGACATTTTTCCAAAATAAGAAATTGAAAAATAAATTTAATGTTCTTTCATTTGATAACATAGCATTATTGATTTTGAAAAAAATGGTATTATTATGAGCGTAAATGTCTTTTTTCTTCATAAGTTCAGGAGTCTTTTAAGGAATAAACCATTACTTTAGTGCATTATAATTCTGAGGTCTGCTGTAAATCATGGACTTCAATGACATGTAAAAAAGATGCAGTATTACATAGTAGATTGTTTTTACATAGTGTTTTGGGTTCTTGGGGCTTGCATGTTGGGAAAAAAAGTCCTGTTTTTAATAATATGTTTGAGGGTTGGGTTTTTATTGGGGTTTTTTTTGGTGTGGGGTTTGGGTTTTTTGTTTGTTTGGTTTGGGTTTTTTATTTGTTTGTTTTTTTGTTTGGGATTTTTTTTTAAGGTACTTTTTTTGAAAGGTGACGGTAAAAGGGAAAATGGCAGCAAATGCTGCAAATTTTTCCTTTTGTTCTGGATAAGAATTCCTTATACTGTTTTTGAAGTTGTAATGCTTCGTTGTGTCTCTGCTAGCTCAATATCGTGCTAATATTCAGAGGATCTGAACATGAGGGATTGTTTTGTTTTTGTAACTAGATTATTTATTTTTTTTTTTAACAAGGGTCATTCTGCCTTTCTGTTTTAAGGCTGAACTCTGTATTTTGATTCACCATTCCTCTATCCATTAGTCATTAATGTCTCTGTAAAGCGTGGTCTAAAATACTAGGGCTTCAATTTGGAAAGACTTCGCAGTCTGTTTGCATAGTGTAAAAGATTACTTAAAAAAAAGATGAGTTAATTTCCTGAAATATAATAACACTTTAAAAAGCCTCCAGAGAAGCTCTGAAGGTCATCCTTGAACAGAACTGTGTGTGCAAGCTGCAACATTGTCGGGCTGCAGCCACATTGTAAATTTATCCTTTTCATGAATATGAAACTGGCACAAGCATTACAGAGAAACAATATGCCGTGAATTACATCAAATTACCTGTAAAAGCCTTTCTCTTCCCCTGCGAGCTCTCCCCCTCTTATTCGTAGAGTGGGTGGCTGAGCTGTGGGAGTGAAGTGTAAAGAGGAGAAGGGAAAAAATTCCAGGCAAATGACAGACTAAAGGCGTGGAGGGAGTGAAAAAGGGAATGGAGTGAATTGGGATTTGGAAGCAGATTACAAAAAAGGGGGTGTAGTTCCTAAATCTACTCTGGCCAAAGAGCGGGACAGGTGAATAGGTATGGGAATGGCACATCCTGCAGAGCAAAGATCTCTCCTGCTGAGGTGTTGCGGGGCGGGGGCACCCCTTATTTTGTCATGTCTTGTGACTCAGTGCAATGAGCTGTTGTGGCACCAGCTTAGAAAGGAAAACAAGTCACAGGTATATCATGCAGAATTCGTGGTGGGGGAGGCTGCTCACTGCTCTCAGGGTCAACCAGGCTCCCCTTCAGAGTCAACGCAAACACCCAAGAGAGCAAAAAGAGTTTTTAAAACGTTCTTGATGTCTGTGGTATAACGAAACAGTTTTGTGTGTCAGTATGTCCATTCAGCTGAATGCGAGAAATGGAGAGAGCTTTCAAGAGCCAATTTCCCAAAGCTCAGTGGGAGTCAGGGGGGCACAGCCAGGGAGATCTGAGTGGAGGCTGCAAGGAAGTGTCTTCCCTTGGTGCCAGTATGGGTGGAGGAAGAAGAGAGAACAGGCCCTCCTCCACTATTTCTGAGAAGGTTGAAAAGAAAACCATAGTGTGGGATTTGTGTTTTTCACAAAAACAGCAAAAGAAGTAGAAGCTCGTGTTTTCATAGGAAAAATGTCATTAGAGGGAGCAAAAAAGCACATGTGGGACTGGGAACATCTGCTGCAAGAAACTGCTTGAAAAACAACTGAGCAGCAGCATGGCAAAAGGAAAATGCTGCACTGCATGCAGCAGGACCTCCAGGCAACCATGGGGCAGAACAAGTCCTCACCTGGCCCAGCTTGCTCCTCGTCAGCCCTTATCAATGGCGAGAACAGCCAGGGGTGGGGAAGAGCTCTGGGAAGGGGATCCAGAACCACATCATCATCCAAGAGTTACCTGTATGAGTGACAGGTGACTGACACAGCAACAGGCAGCCAGACCCACTTCTGGTAAACAGACTTCGGTTTTGTATAGGCAGGTGATCACAAATAAGATATAAAAAAATGTATTACCTGTTATGTTGCAAAAATAGGATCCTGAGTGATAGGTTTTTGTGTGTTCAGCTTCTCATCTTCCTACACATAATCATTCTTCTCTCACAGACAAATTCAGGTCTAGCTGTGAAAGTGGTCAGTGCTCATGGAAATGTGCTGCAAAGCCTTTGTTTCTAGAGGATGAGGCTTTTGGCAATTTACCTGGCTATGAATTTTTTGCATAGCTGTCACATTCATTTGTTGGGTTGATGAAAGCAATGTACAGTGTTCAGACAGATTTTAGGGCTTTTTCCTGAGCATAAAGAGTAGGTTTATTGGCATTATCTTTCCCTGAGGCTCTGGCCACCTGCCGTGGGTCAGAGCACTGCTCTGCGAGTCGGTGGGCAGCCTGCCAATGGCGGGAACCTTGTAGTCCTTCCCCTGTGGTTTTTCTGGAAGATCGGTTTTATTATTCTTGGGCTGTAACCCTTTTGTCCAGCTATTGTCAAAATTGTAATTATTGACATGTATGTGTCTTCAGAATCCACGAGGAAAATACACCTAAATCGATGTACTTTTGATTCCCAGATCTGCAGATCCTTAGTGACAGATGTCACTGTTCTCAGATTTGGGTCTGTCTTAAGTTCTCTGGCTTCCTCTCACATTTTGACAGTGTCATCTGTACTGTGCTTTTGTAAACATTTCTGGATGTTCCTCTAGTGTACTTGAGCTTTCCTTTTATAATACTGAGCTGGATAAATTCCTCATCTTGAACCTTTGCTTCGATGATTAATTTATTTTAATGGAGTCTGGCAGGCTTTCACAGGAACCTTATTTGCTTTAGTGGTACATATGCAAGCTGCAGAAGCGATTTGCATGTCTTAAGAATTTCAGGCTGGAAGAATTATTGAATCATGATTTCCCATAGTATATAAATTTACCTCCAAAATGGTGATAATTCATTTTGTGATATTAGTGTAGGTTCTGTGTGAAGGAAGTTGAATTTCAGGAGGCTTTTTTCAGTTTCACAAGGTTATTATATATTCTTGACTACATATAAACTTGATTTCTAAAAGTGACAGAAACCACAGGCCCAAATCTGCCTGGCAAGGCTGAATGTAAACTAGTTTAATGTCAATAACAACGGTAGTCTGGATTCATCAAACAGTGAGATGAGATTATCTGTCTATGCCATGTTAGATATATAGCAGTTGTTGTAGCATGGCTGTGTGTGTTTTATGCACAAACTAAATAAAGTGGATAGCATGAACACACAAATTGCAGTACAGAATTTTCACAGAAATTCAGGAATGTGTTTTTTTGTTGTTTGATGGTGGTTTTTTTTCTCTTGAATGTACAGAGAGCATGAAGAAAAATTAATAATATGCCCCTCTGGGTTTGTTTTTTTCTTATGCTCAATAGGATGGTTATCCTGATTTCCAGGACACAGTCCAGACGCTCTATCAGCAAGACAAAATGCCACTTGCTTTGGCTAAAGGAAAGAGTGAAGACCCAACAGCTCTTAATTCCCAGGTAAACCAAATACACTCCACTGTGAATAATACAGCCCATGTCTTTGTGCATTGGTTTTGATGTGTTGTTTTGATGACTAAATTAATTACCGTCAGTTTTAAAAGGCTACCTAGCTTAGCTGGGATTGCATCACTCTTAATTCGGGTTTACCTTCTGAAACTGTTCTGACACAGTACTACAGCTTTGCCCTTGTTAGTTCCAAGGAGGTAGGATCTAGCATGGTAGGCTTGACAATCTGTGGTTGCCTGTTGGGAGCAAGTAGGGTAGTATTGGTACAGTATGTGCTGTGTTTCTTGCGTTATTCGCTATAAATGGAAAGCTCAAGTTACTGAGTCTAACGGAGTAGAGTAGGCGATCTTGGAGTCCTCAGTTCTTGTAAGAAGAAAGGCCAATATATTTAGGAAATAAGTGAACCTCTGGATCTAAGAGGATAAATTGCTTTCTGTACAACACCTGGCCTTGTGGAAGTGCAGTGTTCTTGAGAGGACAGAAAGCTTTGTATGAATGAAGTCAGGTTTCCGACTCTTTCTTTGTCGTTTCTGTAGCGTATCCCAGCCTTGAGGCAAAATACATGTTTTCCGCTGCCAGTTGTTGCCAAGGAGGTATTTCATGCTAAGTTGCAACAACATTTATTTTGTATAGCTGATTTGGGCAGATGTAATCACCAAATTTGCACGTAAGATTACAGGCAGGAGTTACCCTCCTGTTTTTTGAGACTGGATGTGTTACCTTTTCATTTACCTTCTTCTATTGCATAGCAATGCTTGGTTGAACAAATCTGTTCATTGTGATACACCAAAAAGCAATTATACTACATGCTCTCATGTCACAGAATAATTACATGGACTTGATTTTTTGCTATTTTTTTTTCGTTTTGTATGTGCTTTAAAGTATGGTCATTGCCAAATAACAATGGACTAGATATTTAATTCAAGCTTAAATGTATCTGCAACTCTACAGGTTTTTCTGTAGTTATCAGAGTATCATAGCAGTTTAAAATTCCGGTTTTATACCAATTAAACAACAAAGATGACATGAATGAGAAATGTTTTATTTTTAAGAATTACTTTACAGTTCAAAAGTTGGTAACAAAACTGACAGAATAGCAAAGTGAAAGCACAGTTGAAAGTAAACTATTTTCTTTCAATATAGTTTCTTTTTCTACCTAATTCCCAAGACCAAGCTTGAGCTATCAGTGGTCTTCTGTAGAACCTGATGATCTCTGAGCCAGAGTGAATAAGTAAATACTGGTCATGGTATTACCCTGCTGTCAGGGTCATTGCTGTGCTGGAGAAGCTCAGGTTTTGCTGGTCCATTACATTCTCATTGTGTGTGTAAATTATTGAACTATGCTGAGTAAGCAGACTTTGGTCGGAAGTCAGGGCTTTCATCATCTCCCAAGATAAGTGAAGTGCTCTGCAACGAATAAGTCTCTGTACTAGTTGAACTGATTATGGCATTACCTGAAAGAGAAATTAATTTTTCCTATCAATTGTAGATGTTAAATTTGTACACTTTCCGTTATTATGTTCGTTGTGGCTCTTCTAAATCAACTTTCTTGACTTGTGATTTTCTTTTTATTTCTGCAAGATGCTTATTTACATTCTCTCGAGAACAAGATTATAGTGAAAGTTAGAATTCTCTTGGCATTAAAGTCAATGACAAACATTCAGACGCCATTGCCTCCCACGTTGCACTGGATTGTTTAGCTCCACTCTCTAGAGGTGTATAGGTCTTGTTCTTCTTCTAGACAGACATTTCACACCTTTATCCCCCACAAACATACTGTCATCCTACACTTTCAGAATGGCAGATTTTTAAGCTTGTGTAGTGCTGTTTCCTAAAATAAAGATTCCAAGATGTCTGGTGAAATCTTGGCATAAGTTTTTAGCAGATGTTACCATTGCTCTTGGAATACTTTCTGGAATACTTTGAGAAGACATGTATTTGAACAGAGCGAACTGGATAATTAAGACATTCTTTTTTGCTCTTCTTGAGATTCTCTTCACGTAACCTGCAGTCCTAAAGTGCAGAAAGTGATTTTTGTGTGTTTTTGAAGAACAGAACTTAATGTTGCATCTCTGTGTGGATGAACTACAACAGCTTGCATTTTAAGTGAGTGATTCAGATGTACATCATGAGAATCTCTCTGTGTGCAAAAATATTTTGTTTGCTTCGTAGTTTTGAAGAAACCGTAAAACACACATCTGTACATATGAGTCAACAAAAACCTCTATCTAGGCAGTTAGCCTTATCATCTGATACTGTTTTTCCCCCTGTGTTTTGACTCACTATATGTATGTATATAGAAAGAAATTTTTTTTGTTTTATTTGCAGTCGGAAAAGGTGATGGCAAAACAGATGGAGTTTCTTTGCAACCAGGCAGCATTAGAGAGACGTCTTTCCACAGGGTGTTACAGACAGAACTCAGAAGAGCACAGCCCCAATGGCATGTCATTAGATAATGCCGATGGACAAGGTATGGTACCTTCCAGGCACAGCATTGCTGCCAGCAAACACGTTTGGTGTTATGCAACCCGTGTCAGTGGTGGTGTTTATCTCGTATAGAATCCTGAGCACTGAATGGACAAGACAAGATCTCTGCCCTGAAGTGCTTACAATCTAAGTAATGCTATCAGGTGTACACTCAGGTTCTGCTCTGTTACTCTAATGTGTCTGAGCAAACTGCTTTCTCTGTGGATAACATGGGGAAGGAAGAAGGTAAAGTGTGCTGCTATTGTTGAGAGCAGGACTTTGCTCTACCTTTATCCTCAGTTTTGAAAGTAGAGCACAGTGTTGCATTTCATTTGTGTTCTTGTTTTGTGGAAATTGAAAGTAAAGCAGACAGTGTAGTTGTTACTGCTTTTTGTTTACCTGTTTGTACAGTTTGGGAACAAAACTTGAGTAGCTGGCTGTGTAAATTACTTAGAACTAAGCAGATTCTAATGATGTTCTTACTAGCTTGTTATTCTTCAAAAAGCCCACAGTTCTGTGGTTCTCTTTGATTTACCAACTGGCTATTTCTTAGCTTGAATTAATTTTAGGACTGTTTGTTTTGTTGGAGCACTTTCTGTTTGGATTTCTTTTTTAACTGTTGTGAAATGAGACAAAGTGTTACAAACAGAAGAAATACAACCAGAAGTTCTTGTGTCTGTTTTTTGAAAGCAAATTTGTTTAAGGGGAGGTGAAGAGAAGCAGTAGAGAGAGGAACTAAGGGAATTAATACAAGTCAGCATTAAAACCTAGTTTTTCATTTGTGTATTGGTCAAGCAGTGAGGGACAGAAGCATACAAGAAGAGTACTGTATGTGGATCCTTTGGCAGAGCAAGCTTCTTTATGCCACTTATCCATTGTGCAAGGAAAGTGTGAATTTTTAGAATCTCAAAGGGATTGTGAAGTGGGAACAGAAATTTTTACATCTCAAGGGGGTTTTTGAACAGAAAAAAGAGATGTTTTTTAAAAAAAAATTCTACGGCTGAATGTCTTTTTCTAGCAGTGCCTGTGGAATAGTCTGCAAAGCAGCATATTTACATAAGCCTTCCTTTGCTAGAAAACCTCCTTGAGCAGCTGGAATTTAGGATGCACTTTTGCTGATAGAATTAATATGTCTTGAAGTCTCTAGGTGCTTTTACATGTTGCTTTTCTTTTAACACATCAATATTTCACTGTGAACTTGCAGGTGAAAGACCGCTGAATCTCCGAATGTCCAATCTGCCGAGCAGACAGATGCAGCACATTTCACTTGATGGGGAGCAGCATGTTGGAAAACCTCTGTGCAGTGATTTGATCCGGCTTTATCCTGGTGGTGAGGCAAAGTCCCAGTCCTCAGGTTGGTGCTGTCCCTTAGAAATTACCCACAATTTCTTACAAAGCCTGTGATGAACTCATTAATCTGTGACGTCTCTGAGTGAAGCAGCTAGGAGGGCAACCTGGCATGTGTTGTGTGGGACCATGCAACCAAAGCTTTGGAGAAAATTTTAAGAGGAGTGTTATTTGCTAATCTGGAATCACGTGTATTATTATTTGGGAAGATCTTAAAGGATGCATTAGCTACGTTCATACAAGCAAGCTCTGGCATGTATCTGTCCTCAGAGAGTGCTATTGACCCAAACTACTGCTGTTAAATACTTAAACTGCATTACAGTCACAGCAGCATGATTACGAAATGGCTTCATTCTGTATAAAGGAATCAGACTTTTTATTAAAAGACTTCTTTATTCTCGTTTATAAGTACCTAACACTGTTCCTCTACTGTGAACTGCATCTCATGCAGTAAGTCTTTTCCTCCTGGATTTCCCATTCAGTGACCTCTGTTCACTGGCAATCTTGTAATTTATCTCTGACATTGCGAGAAACCCACTCTAAGATTGATAGAAGAGAGCAAGAAACCTTTGTGAAATCTCTCTGTGGGGTTTCAGTTTAATACGTGGTGCACTGACATAAAGACAGGACTACGATAAAATCCCATCTGAAAGATGCAGTGGGAAAGAGACTGTTTGAAAGACAAGATGCAAAAGTAGTTGTTTTGAAGACTGGGTAGAATCTTGCATTTTCCACTACGGAATATTGCAGTCTTGGGTCACCTTTTTTGCAGATTGTCCCAATCTCAGTGACAATTCCCTTAGTTTACCCCGTTTTGAGTTCCCTCTCAAAATGCAATCCATGGAGTGCATCTCCATTAGCCCTGCTCCTGGAGAGGACTGAAGTAAATCTCTAGTGCTTCCACTGTCATCACTGTAGTGTAGCTAAAGTGGTTGTAACCCAGCTGGGTTAAAGTGCAGGATGAGCAGGCAGAATTTCTTGCTTCATATTATCCATATGGGTTTTAGACCTTTTTCTTAATTTAAGAACAGAATATATTTTTTTCCAAGCAGTGTTTTAATATCTTTCTTTCTTTCTTTTCTCAATGCAGAAGGCCTTGGTATTTTAAAGGATTTTCCTCATTCGGCTTTTAACAACATAGAAAGGAAGGTCATAAAAACAGAACCTGAAGACACAAGATAGTCATTCTGCTCTGGAAAATAGTGTCATAGTAAAAAATGAAACTTCACAAGAGAAAAAAACCAGCCTTAATAACCAGTGTTGCCTCATTCACATAAGAGATTTCAATAGCCAAAGCCTAAGAACTGGTACAGTAATCTGTGGAAACAGGAAAGCAAGAGACACTGCAAACTAAAACAATAATACAGGTGGATAAACATTCCTGTAAAAGTGGTTTTATAACATGGGAAGGTTCACAAATTAATATTGTGGGTCTTCATTATTTAAGAATGTATTATGTATTTGTATAACTTATCAAAGTAAATCTAGATGTCGGGACGTGTATTGAGTCCAGTAGATGTGGCTACAGTTCATTTTACTTGAAATTTCAATGTCTACTTTCAGTGTACTTAGCGTAGATATGGTTGTTAAACATTTGAATTAAAAATTATTGGAGAATTAGGAATGTAAACCTTGTGACACAATTAACAGCAAGTTTGCAACAATATCTGTAGAAAAAGGAAAATGCATAAAATATTTCATGGTTAAAAATGTTATGTGGATATAGCATTTGATAGACCTAGACCCTGATTCTGTACTATAGCAGACATACTTGACACTTAACTATTGCTACATCACTTTCAATGGTTTCAGCAGCCTTTGTGTAACACTCTTATAGCATAATACCTACCTACAGGTCAGGAGTGTAGGAGATGCCAGTTAAAAGTATGGAAGAGTCCATATGATTGGCTCCCATTCTCTTGGGAAAAACTGGGGTTTGATATACCGTACAATTCCTACCAAATCTCATTTGGTAGGAAACTCAAGAGACCAAGTAGCATGGACAGGGCTGCAAAAATTGTGATTCAGACCATTATAATTTCTTGGACTTCTCTGTGGATCCTGAAAAAAAAAAAAAAAAAGCAAAAAGCATCCTAAGTGGCAAAGATGAAATATGATGCAGGATTTATGCATCAGTGTAAAAGGTTGCACTTAATATCCAGAAACCCTAAGATTTTTTTGGAGGAGAGAGACAAGGAGTTACGTCTTTAGCATGTAACTCCTTATTAAGTGCTGTCCAGCCCACATGATTCTATGAATATACCGTATACTGTATACAGTATGCCAATACGTTTCTTTATATATGTGATTAATTAACATCTGTATTCTTTATTTATTTGACAGTTTTTATTTTTTGTACATGTCCACTTTTAAAGATGTCATTTTATCTAAGGAGAAGTAGTTGGCATATAACTTTGGAACTTACCATGGTGTGTTTGTGTGCATCCATTTCTTCTCTGTGCTGCTCTGCAGTCAAAATAGTTATATGCCTCAGTTTCTGAGTACAGTTTTTGCTTACAACATGTTCTAGAGGGGAAAGGGAGGGCTGAAGAAAGTTACCATGCTAGTGGGTAAACTTCCCTGTTCAGGTGTGCACTTCATGTCTGCAGTTTGCTCTGTGTCATAGGTGTGTATTTACAAATCAGTCAGTCTTTGTTGTACTGAAACGCTCAGCAAAATGTGAGCTGAAATGTCTACACTGCAGTCTCTTATCACTGTAAACATATCTAATTATTTTATCACTTGATTTGTGGAACAAAGCTTTATAGTAGAAACACCAGTAAAACAACTTTTTATACTATTAAAATGTTTGGTTTTTTAAAAAAATGTTTCTTGAACTGTATGGTACTGTTTCACTTACTGAAGTATCTTTAGGCAATGGAGTTTGCAGCTTTGCTGTTAGGAATAAGAGATTGAATGTGTAGTTATATTTCCTCTTTCCTGTTGTGTGAGCTAGTAGTACGGATGTTTCTTCAGTTTGTAACATTAACCAGTGCCCTGGTTAGTATCTGAGTAGATTTCATGAGATGTGTATGGAACTGGCTAAAGGACAGCTTAAGGTTGAACTGTACATCTTGAGCAATAGGAGGTACCAAGCAACAAACCTTTAGAGATGCAGGAAACGTGGTTTTCTCCAACATCTGACACCATTAAAAGTTATGTGTGGATCACAGAAGAAGCTTGTAAGCTTGCTGGTCTCTTCAATTAAAGTGAGAGGAAGGAAGAAGAACTTGCTAAGCAGCACTCTGTTTCAGTTGAGTCCAGATTTTATTTTGTAAACACTAATGTATTAAATTTGCTATAAATTAAAGTATATAACAGTTATATTTTTGAGTTGTAAATACAGTACTTTGTGTCACGACCAGTTGGTTATCTCCAGGATGATATTTCAGTTTATAGTCCAACAGGCCATTTCAGTCTCAATAAGCTGGAAGCAATTTTTTTTACTGGTTTGCAGCTGTATGATTATTTTTTTTTAACATGGGGGGGAGGTGGGAGGTACATTCTGAGGTTGCACATACATTTGGTAATAGCAAATATTCAAGCATTGGTCTTTCCATGACAAAGGTCTTGGTGGACTGCAACCTGGCTAGCCTCTGGAGTCACAGGTAAAGGCTTGCCCTCATCTGCTCGGGAAGGGTTGCTAGATCCAGGGTACTCTGGATCAAAGGCAGCCCTGCAAATGATGCCTGTTTTATTCACATGTTTATATTGTTGCTTACAAAATAAAATTCACCGTGAGAACTCCTTAGTTTCCCCAGGGTTTTCCTTGTCTTTTTTTTTTAATTCTGTTCTCTAAAATATGTTAATGGGAGTGGGGATGAGGGAGGAGGGAATACCTTGAAATGCAGCTTTCACTGGAGGAAGCCTTTTCCTGCTTTTGTGGTTGAATCCTGATTTACCTTGTGTGTACAGCCCGTGGGGCTCAGTGGGCCCAAGCAACAGGGAGGAACTAAAACCCAAGAAGGATCTGCAGCACGACACTTGTACCAAGTGCCCCTTCCACCTCCTGTGCTCCCGCTTTTGTGTGTGCTCATATTTACACAGGATTGCAAATGGCACAGATCTTCTAGGAGAGCATGTATCAGTGGTCTTTGGGAATTGGACAGAGCATCACTGTCCAGCCTTATCACTGCTCTCCACAGGTGTCTTGCAGCAGTCCACATCTCTGCTAAGAGATTGTTGGAGAGCAGAAACTGGATGAAAGATGGATTACAAACAGGGAAGAGAAATAGACCAGGGAACAAAAACAGTAAAGAGAAGTGTGTGTTTGTGGTGGGTAAGCCCTTCCAAAGATATCATAAACATAGAAGTTGCTGAGCTGACACACAAGTCGGGAGTGATTTCAAGCAGAGATGGAGTCAGAGTAGGTGCCTTCTCCCAGCCCAGAGGAGCTGGCTCAGTGTTTGCTGGCTTTCATCCTGACCTATTCTGAGAGAGGAAAGAGGAGGAGGGAGGAGTCAGGCACTGTTGTGTTGAAGGTGCAGGGATGGGTAGAACAGTCACGTCATTCATCTGTCAAGCTGCATACAAGTATAATCAGAAAACCTTTAGACATACATTTTTTTTTAACTTGAGGGCTGAGCAGTGACTGGCTGAAGTTCCCTAAGAATACAGTGATGCTGGACAAACACGGTGCTGTGAGAGCCCACAGGCTTTTGTCGGGCCTGCCAGATGCAGTGTTGCTGTGAAGCACAGCGCTGCAAAGTCCCTGATTGGAACGACTTGGTTGTTGGTTAGAACAACTTACAGAAAGGTCATTAATATTTAGTTGAAGTTTCAGGAGGTGTCTGTTTCTTATGCAGCCAGAAAAAGGTAATTGAAAATTTTATTGCTGGCTACCTCCCTAAAGCTCCTCTATCTTTTTCTAAAAAGGCAATTTTTCTAAAAAGGGTCAACCGGAAAAGCCTTCATCTGTGGCTGAGCCTCTACTCATGATGATGCCTTTGCCCATGATAACAACTGCAGAACTCATTTCTTCCCCATTCTCTTTTCAGACCTGATGGAAGCATATTCAAGCAGCCCCTAGTTAAAGCACAAAGACTTGTCATTGTGGCAAGTTGGATTTGGTAACATTTTGGCTGGGGCCTGAGCTCCTGAGGCAGTGGGGGAGAGCACCACATACTCAGGGCACCCCATTCTGTTCCTTCCCTTTAGTGTGGAGCCATTTTCCAGCTGAACAAGAAGCAGCATCCCAGGCACCTTCATGAAGGCATCAGGCAAGCTGAGCTGTGGTTTTGGGGTGCCAGCTGGCAGGAGGGATGTCTGTCCTCTGCCCCATGCATGTCCCTCCAGGGCTGGGAGGGCTTGTGCTCCTCCCAGCCATGAGCTGGGGGGCAACTGGGTCACACTGTGGAGCTTGCTGGTTCTTTCCTTAAGCAGGAATATGAGGAGAAATGCCATGAGGCTCTTTTGTGCTGTACAGAAGGGTTGAAAAGATGTTGTGCTGCAGTGATTCAGTGGGGAAAGGATAAATCCCTCACATACACCTACGCACCACCACGAGAAAGAACTCCGTGGGCAGAGAAGGAGCAGAACATGAAATATGAATTTCCTCGAGCTGCTCGGGAGGGATGGCTTCCCAGAGCGCTTCCCCCGGTGGCTCTCCTCTCCCACTGCCCAGCTGTGCCAGGATGAAGGTCTGGGGAAGGCCCCCAGGTGGGGCTGTTTGCTCTGCCCCACGACCTGCACCTGCAGCCCTGGGGAAGGGCGAGGCTCTCACACGCGGGTCTGGGCTGTGGTTTTCACCTGAGGAGAAGGGTCGAAGCTGGCTGCCCACCACGGGGTGAGCTGGCAGTGCCAGCAGGCAGCAGCTCCAGTGCTGAGGGAGACGGTGGAGGTGATTCCCACTTTGGAGAAGCTTGGGGAGCCCTAATGTAGGCTACTGCCAAGTCCTTGGGTTATCAGTGCCCTAGAATCTGCTTGTCTCAAACCTGCCCTTTGGCCAGATTCCTGATGTTCCTGTCTCCCTGTTCTTTGGGTAAGTCCCCAAAGAATACTGCTTTTACACATTTAAGAAAATATTTGTAAGTCTTCAAAACATGTTCGTTTGAGGTGTGCTCCATTTCTGATGGGTGCTGGTGGTGAAGGGGCTGTGCAGAGCCTGGGGCATATATGGAGTCCCCAGAGAAGCCTGGCAGTAAATGTCACTGCTGGTTTGGTGGACTTAATTTGCATTACAAGAGGGTTTATTCAATTTTATTTGGTTTCTGAAATATTTTATATTATTTCTCAGTAAATTTGAATTCCTCCTATGTCTTTGGACTGTATGTGGATGCAGTTAATTTCCTAATACCTCAGGGATTTCGGAGAACTTCATTCTCAAAGCTATTTAGAAAATGATTTAATCACCTTAGAAAATCCTACGTAGCAAAAAAGTCTTATGCTTACTTATTACTTGGTTGTAAATTTGTGGCGAAAAACATAGCAGTACCGGGTTGTAAAACTGCACTCAAGCTTCCATTGAAACCCAGTGCCAAAATAAAAAACCCTAAAAAACACATTAACTCTCTGCATGCAGTGACATGAATGCAGATGAATTTTTTCATGAGAAGGTTGGGCAGGAATTTCCGAGGTTTCTGCGAGGCGGAGTAACCCTGCAGATGCAGGGTAGCTCATTGTGACACAC
>VYZS01070997.1:40638-65504 GCA_013400695.1 Neodrepanis coruscans | reverse complement strand
TTTTTTTTTTTTTTTTGTTGCTCGACAAAGCGGTGAGGCACGACATGCCGCGTGTTGTGACACATCCCGACGGGTCTCGGCGCCACGGCGTGGAACCGGCAAGGAGCAGCTGTTGCCGCTGCACCTCGCTGGCCAGACCCAGCAGAGGAGAGTATTGGATGCTATGGATGTTGATGGCACCAAAGGTGTCATGGCTTTTAATGTACCTCTCGCCAAAGCAGGGTGAAAGGCAGGGAAACCCTTAACCACCCGGTGTGCCCAGAGCCTTGCTGAACTCTTGTAGGATAACATTTTCATCCTCGCAGGTGGTGATGGGCTGTGTTAGCTGAAGGTGACTCTGTAGGGCTGGTCGGGTCCGTGTTGGACTCCCTGCTGTATTGCGAGCTCTGAGGGGTGAAACATCAGAAATACTATGAATACCGAGTTTTCAAACGATTTTGGTGTGTTAAGTGCATGGCCAGTTTTAAAGGGCTGTCACTGCCCTTCTCAGAAGGGTATGAAAATCTTTTGAAGCTTCATAGGAACAACGAATTGCAAATGAGGAGGGTGGAGTGTACCTCTCCTAGAAGCTGCTGTGAGCAGCTGGGGAAGGCAGTGCCAGTGTGTGGCTGCAGTGGGGCCGGGGGCAGCTCCATGGCTNTGTGAACTCCACAGCTGAGACAGAGCTAGTGAAGCAGGTGGCAAGCCAGCATTGGGTGCGGGAAGGAAAGAAATCTGCAAACCAAACTGAAAGGCTTTTAATTAAAACAAAAGATTAGATCAACAAGGTATTACAACAGGTGGTTAAATCCTGCGGCTAAACAGTCTGTGCTTTGTTCTCCAAGTCTGATGCATGAAGAGAAACTTTCTACAGGGCAAACAGGGGATCCTGAATCTGTGGCATCAAAAGTTTATTACTGATAGCAGAACAAAACTGGCACCCACCAGTTTTCACAGGGAGTGAGCAGAGACATGTAAATGCACAGCTCACGTTGACAGGGCCTCTTGAACAGTGTCAAAAGTTTGCATTCCCATGGGATGGAAAGAGACTGATTTGGTTTGCTCCTTGCTGCGGCTGTGCTGGAGCTCCTGGCACCCCTGTGCACCCAGGAGGTGTGTGCTGCTGGCAGGAGACACTGGGGGATGCAGGTCCGATGCTGCCTAGTTTCCCTGTGTCCTGTCCCTGGCTGGCACAGCCATTGTTCCCCCTGCTATACACCCTCTCTGTTAAATGAATGTGAAATGTTTGCTCCTCATGGGCTGTGGTGTTTGCAAAGCACTTTGGTATGTGTGTTGTTGACAGAGGTTTTGGGCAGCTCTGCAGCCACATCTGGGGAAGAGGTTGGATGTGTCACCTGCTGCTGCTGCCCTGCTCCTGACCCTGTGAGGTGCTGCTAAACTGCCTAAAAGAGATGCCTTGTTTTATGTGGGTGAGGTACATCTTCGTTTTCAGAACTGTTGAGCTGTATTTCAGTCTTCTGGTCTAGCACACTTAAACCTCTGGATGTGGACCTGATAGAATGAATCCAGAGGAGGACCTCGAAGATGATCAGGGGGCTGGACCACCTCTTTCACTGAGAAAGCTGGGGTTGTTCAGCCTGGAGAAGAGGAGGCTTTGGGGAGACCTTATAATACCTTTCAATACCTAAATGAGCTTACAAGAGAGACAGAGAGGGACTTTTGACCAGGGCATGTAGTGACAGAACAAGGGGGAATGGCTTCAAACTGACAGAGGGCAGGTTTAGATTAGATAGCAGAAACTCTTCGCTGTGAGGGTGGGGAGACACTGGCTGAGGTTGCCCAGAAAAGTCATGGATACCACATCCCTGGAAGTTCAAGGCCAGTTTGGATGTAGCTCTGAGCAACCTGGTCTAGTGGAAGGTGTCCCTGCTCATGACAGGGAGTTGTAACTAAGTGATCTTTAACATCCCTTCCAATCCAAACCATTCTATAATATTCCTAGAGGGAGAAAGGATGCATCCAGTCTTCCAACATCCACGCAGGCATCCCCTACAGCTTGTTGCTTTTCAAAGCCCAAGATGAGAAGCCTCCTGGCTTCAGAAGACATCTGGGCCATGATCATGCTTCCCCTTGACCATGGCAGCAGGTTGGTTCACTCCTGAAGGACCCGTCCGGATCATGTTCTCCCCGCTCCGGAGCTGCTGCAGGTCACCCCCATGGCTCAGAGTGCCAGTAGCTGCCATGGCAAACACGGGCAGGGCAAGGGCAGGTGATCCACAGGGTGTTGACAGCTCCAGGGGATGAGGCCAGTGCAATGGGGACGTGCTTTCACTGCAGCTGAGCAGCACAGACCAGCCTGAAAGCATTCCCAACACTGCTTTTGAGTCCTCCTTCAGTGGAGCCTGAGCATAAGTATTTGGGAAAACAGGTGAATGTTCTGCATGCTATCAAAACCACACATGATACCCAAAAAAAGGACCACTATTCAGAATTACTAAAATTTTTCTTTAAGGATGGAGGTAAAAAATTAAAAAGGGACCCGTCACTCAAGTGTTTGGTTGCTTTGCTCTACAGTCTACATTCAACAGAATTTGGAGGAATGTCTGTCTTTCCAAAAGATAACCTTTCATCAGAGAGAAGTCCAACCCAAAATGCACATTAAAATGTTCCAGAGGGAGGAATTGGGTTAGCTATGGCTGTGCACCAAGGACTAAATAACCCAAGCTATCATCTGATGCTTTTAAAACATTAGCTGAGACACCATTCTAGGAGGCAGGTAAGTATGGCAGGTCCCGTAGCAGGGATGCAGCTCTGCCATAGAGTGGGTACCAGCAGGCACAGACCCAGCTTGGAGCATAGCTGCCAGTGCAGGAACCCTGAGAAGTGGTGCCGTTCCGAGGCTCAGCACTGCCTGCTATTTTTCACAGGATGAGGAAAGCGCTCTTGCCTGACCTGGGGGCTCCCTCCCCCTGGGAGAGGACAGATGGTCTCTTGGTGAAGGTGTGGGACTGGAAACTGGGAGCTCTGGATGCTTTTCCCGGCTACATCAGAAACTTGCTATGTGGCACCGCCTACTTCTGCGCCCACGTTTCCTCCTACTCCTTCCCTCTCGCTCGCCGCTTTTTCCAGACCTTTCACCTCACTGCTCAAATGTGTTTTTTCCTTTTGCAGAGTGCTTTTTGCAGGCTAAAAAGCCTCCTGGCATCCTGTCACCAGTACCTGGACCAGACACCCACTCCTGCCCAGGCTTCTCCCACCTCCTCACCCTTATCATCAATCCCTCCCTTCCCCTTGCAGAGCTGCTGCCGTTCAGTGTCTCCTCCAGACACTGCATGTGTCCAGAACTTCTCCTTGCTCTACTTTTGGGGCATCAGTACCAGTTTTCCGCAGGCAGTGTGCTCAGAGACACGGTGGTGTGGGTACTGAGGGCAGAGCCAGCAGCGGGCAGGCTGTATGTAGTCCCTACTTGGGCAAACCTGATGGCAGGAGAGCTGGGAATTTGATGGATGTGACTCATGGCTGAGCAGCCTGACTCAACTTACAGGTTTTCTGCTCTGGACTGAACAAAACCCTCAGAGCTGAGTCCTCCTCACCTTGTTGGCTGCATTTGTCCTGAGGCTCTGGGTTTTGTTGTAATTTGCTGCTTCACAGTGGTGTTCCCCATTTTTGGATGGAAATGTGTGCTTTGTGGAGTAGGCACTGCCTAGCTGATAAGCCGGGGGCACCGTTTTTTTGTTCCTCAAAGATGATCTGTGTGACATGACACTCTGTCTCCCCTTCCCCAGGGATCCTTGTTTCCATGTTTCATCCCGACTGCGTCTGTCAATGTCAATTGATTTTAACTGACTGATCACAACATGTGAGTTATTTATTGCTGCCTCAAAAGGCTAGGATGCCCGCTCCAAAGTCAAAATGTCTACAGGATTTCTAAAGTCAGGTCCAGTCTGGGCTGCCTGGCACGTGTTGCTGCTCCTGGTCACTGGGAGGACAGATCAAGGTGACAAGCCAGGGTTAGCAGTACCCCAATGTCAGTGGTGTCAAACCTTCAGCAGCATCCTGCATGGTGGTTGTCACAGCTTGCCACCCAGAGCAAGCACCAGGGACAGCTTGGGGCTCAGTTGGAGGCACGGCTGTTGTTTCACCGCTGTTCTCACTTAGGATGAAATTTGGGATGAGACTTGGGCTTGCTCCTGCTCCAATCTGTGTTGACACAGCTCGTGTGCCTTAGAGAGCTCTGTCCCAGCAATCCCATCCCTTGAGGTCCCCCTTGGTCAGTTTCTACCTTGGGCACACACACACACACACACACACACACACACATACAGAGGAGTGACTCCATCTCTTCAAATCCCGGTGGAAGCTTCCTCTCCATGGAGTGAACGTAGCTCTGCTGGGGCACAGCATCTGCCCAGTTAGTTTCATATTTTAGTGGTGGAGTGTAGGAATGCCAGGCTTTTTGTGGAGTCCTACATGTCAGACTCATGAAGGAGCTGGCAGCACCTGGATGCCCAGGGGGTCTAGGAACACCAGAGGTCTACTCCAAGTAGAAGTAAGCTTAAGAGTGGACACCAGAGGCATTTTCTAGGACCACCAACCCTTCCTCCAAAACACCAAGATGAGGAAAACTGGCTCATCTAGTCTGCAGAGAAAAGCTGGTAATGAGGGAAAGAAGTGATGTGAACAGAATAAGGGGATGCCAGGATAGAACCCTTGAACGCAAAGGTCACAACTTTAATTTTTCTGGAGCAACCCAAAGGTGGGATGAGCCTGGTGGTGCTGAGTGTGGGGTCTGATTCTGGTGGCATACCCACGTGCTGCAGAAGAGCAGGCAGAGTTTGGGAATATGTGACAAAGCAAAAGGTGAACCACAGGACTGATTGAAAATATCTCTACTTTTCATAACCCAGTAATCCGTCTTGCATGTAAATTAGGTGTCTGATGTGTTCCCACCACCATCAGCAGGATTTTTATCTGCCTGCAAGTAAGCGAGCTGGATAGGAAACTTGTGTTACTGAATAATCCAGCAAGAGGAGAGAATATAAGAACTAATTAAATTAAGTCTTATTTAATACTTGGCTCAGGGTTAGGATGGTAATAAAAGAAGAGAAACCGTTTCCTTGTTGTAATATGGTAGAGTGTTAATTAAAAAAAAAAAGGCCCAAAATGGCTGTGATGCCAAGCTGCATTAATATCCAGCTGTTGTGCTTTGCATCTGCTGGAGTGCTGAAAGAGTCCTTTAAAATATGCAGCTTTGAGTCTGCATAAATAAAAGCAATGATCAAGGCTGAGGGATGGCAAACCAAAGGGAAAGCAGAGATGCTCTGCACTAGAGGGGCAAGAGACAGTTTCTTGAGAACCTCCAGAGAAGACCACAAACCCCTGGTCTGTCAAACCTCTCCTGCTGCTGCTGCAGCCTTCAGCAAGGAAACACTTCTGCACAGTGGAGCTGATGGGCTTTTCCTTCCCCTGTTCAGCAAAAGAGATGGTCAGTACAGGTGATGTGAAAACCGAGAATATTGCTCCATTCCTAAATTTGTAATCTTAATCTAGAAATGGAAGGTTCAGGAATGTCTTTTGATCTTTAAAAAACTTTATACAATTCATACACGAATATTTTCATCACAATATTTTGGTAATTTATTTTGCTATTTTAATTCATAACTATCATAAATTTGAAGGAAAATTTTACATTATTTTTTTGGGACCTTCTCAATGAGACTGGAACATACCTTTGAAATGTTTTGGATTCACTAAAGCTGATTTTTTTTTTTTTCCCCCCAGAGAGATCTGCTNTGATCTTTAAAAAACTTTATACAATTCATACACGAATATTTTCATCACAATATTTTGGTAATTTATTTTGCTATTTTAATTCATAACTATCATAAATTTGAAGGAAAATTTTACATTATTTTTCTGGGACCTTCTCAATGAGACTGGAACATACCTTTGAAATGTTTTGGATTCACTAAAGCTGATTTTTTTTTTTTTTTCCCCCAGAGAGATCTGCTGGTTCAGAAAAACTTCAGCAAATTTTGTGATTATACATTGCTAAACAAATTAGGCGTTGGCAGATGTTATTTAAGATTGTTTTGGAAAGCCAACCCATGGTAGAGGTATAAAGTTCATTGTATCTCAGGATTATTATGAAATGTCACAAAGGAAAATAATCTATAGCTGCGGGATTAGAACAAAGCCAAATATTTTCAGTATTCCATAAATTAGAATGTTGGGTTTTTGTTTTTTTTTTAAGGATTTTAGAATTCATTTGAGAAAAATTTGGTTAGTATGTGTGGGAGTTTCGCCATTCCAGCTTTTCACGTCATCCCTGTGAAGGCAGAGCATTACCTGCCTTACAATTACCGACACATCATACTATGACGTAAGAGCTTCAGCTATTTTCATTTTTTATTTTTTAATTAAGAGTGGTTTGGCTTGATACTGATTAATCTCGCTTTCCTTTATTTGTAGATCAAAGTGGGTCATGTTCATGTTGTAACGAAACGGTTTGACGGCTTCACTGGGGCACAAACAGGAGCCACTTTGATCTAGAACAAAGAAAAGACGTGTCGAACAGTACCAGATAACAGCTGCTCTTTGTGATTGTAATGGCAAATAAAAGGAGAGTATTTCAACTATTACTCTTGTCATAATATGACATGATTCAGTGACTACTTCTGACATGTAATTTAATAGATAAAAATAATATTAGAAGGAAACTTCATAATTTTTTATTAATGGAGAATCCTTTTATAAAGTGGCAGTTTTCATCAATACTCACATTTCATCGACAACTTAATTCTATTTCAAATGCCTTTGTGATGGAAAATAGTTTGACCAAAAATGAAGTAACAGCTGTCATTAGCTTGTGGTCCTTGGTGCACAACGTTCTGGGATGCAGAGATGCTCTTGCAGATGTACCCTGTGTCAGGGATAGGGCAAGAGCTTTGCTCTGCTGGGACTAGGAGGCGAATGCTGACCACCATTGAAAAGTGGGGAAGCTGCAGGATTTCTTCCCAAGAGAGACTTATTTGTTCAGACTTTTTCCAAAGTTGCATGCAAACAGCCCTTGTGGTCTCAGTATGTGACCTGGTGACCTCACTTTATGGCTCTGACTAAGGTGAGGTGCCACCGTGTGGCAGAGCGCTGGTGTGGGAGGGGAGGTTTCCTTAGCCCATCACAGCTGGGATCTCACTGTCCTCACTCCAAACTCAAGGACTCTGCCTTGCCGACAGCTGTAGTGCCGTGTGGCCACGACCCAGTGTACCAGGTGCCAGGGTGCTCAGGGACCCAACGTGGCCCTTCCCCATGCCCTGCACCATCCTGATCCTGCAGCCTAGTCACCAGCACACCTGGAGGCCCAGCCAGGACCAAAGGGATTTGGGGAAAGGGCCAGAAGTCACAGTCTGCTCCCACCCAGCAGTCAAAATTTGCTGAAACTCCGGGAGCTGTCAACAAGGTTTCTGGCCAGCCTTAGCTGCAGGTGCTCCAGTGAGGAGCAGTGAACAAAAACTTAATTATTTTGTGTATGTAAATTGTCTCCTGAAACAGCCGTTTGGCAACCCTAATAGTTTTCTGCGTGCCAGGGTGTAGCCAGGCACTAAAATAAGTCAGGCTGTAGGAGGGGTGGGAGGTGGGAGATAAGGAAAACTCTTTTTATATTACTCCCCTTGCTATATTAAGAGGCACTGTTCCCTTTCCTGGCTTGAGAAAAAGCTCTTCCTCGCCTTGCAGGCACTCTCCCATCCTGGTTTAACTGCTCAAAAATAGGATTTAGAGATCCTTTTCCTTGGCTTTGCATCCTTGTGACCTGCAGCGATGTGAGGAGGTCCTAGCCAAGCCTGTCTGTAGGGTAAAGCTGTGGCAGTGCTGTTATCTGACGCCAGGGTTTGAGGTCTGCCCTGTCTCCTGACTTGGTGGCCTTTGTCCTGGCAGGTGGAGAGAATATGAGGAGCTGGACATTAGAATGAGGTCCTACTCCTCCTAGAGAAGGGTGGGAAGGCCAAGAAGGTTGCTTCTTGCTTTTCTTCCCCCCTTCTTTTTCCTCCCCCTCCCCCTCCCCAAAGCTTGCAGCTGGGTGTTGCTGGGGGTGAGGCTGACAGAGGGGTGGATAACCTTGGATGTACATGTTTTAAATCATGGCGCCAAGCCCAGAGATTTTTGGGTGAGTGCCGCCTTAGCATTGTTTAAATCCACGGAAATAAATAGCAAATAATTGCCTCTGACAATGCAGTCTCTGCTCATGGCTGGCTACTATAGTTGAACTTCATTCTGTAACGATGAAAATTTGCAACTTCTTCAGGCCCTCTTTTAACGGCCGCCGTTGGAAACGAATCAATAAGATGTTTAATCCGTGACCTCGCTGCATCTCTAGAGGTGTATCCGCTTGGCTGACATGACTTCTTGCCTTGTTGTCAGCCTGGCGCTGCTGGAAGCCGACAGAAGTGAGGAGGAACTGAGAGCAGGCTGTTTTCTTCCTGGAGTGAGTGGGAGTAGGGAGTGGGCGATGCTGCTCCCCCGCTTGTCACGGCTGTTGTTTTCCGCTCGAGCAAGGGGATTAGATGCAGACATGGAGAAAGCTGAATTCCACCAAACTGTTGTTTCTCCCCCGCCCCCTCAAAGTCCAAACCCATCCCAATCCATCGTGCTGCTCAGAGTAGTAATTAGTGAGTGTTACAACGTTCCCAAAGAGAAAAGCTCAGGTGAAAAGCGGAGAAGGAACTGATACAGCCCCAGGCGTCTATGCAGAGCCTGGCATGTTTGGTGCGGGTGGCTGGGAGTCCTGGGCTCCTCAGGGAGCAGAGGCTGAGCCTGGGGTCAGAGCATGCTGGATAACACACTGCTCCGAACCATTCCACTGAATATTGAGTTGGGAGGTGACAGTGCCTTTTAGTTCAACAGGGTTTAGTATAAAAAGCTAGTCAGGGGAGTGATCCCAATGGGACACAGGTATATTTATACACGCTGATCAGGAGGGTGATGTTTGTGGGGTACAGTCTGAACAGAGCAGTTGAAATTACATTCTTTGTCTAGATATTACTATTAACATAATGACATTGTCATAATTCCTACACAAGTCTACTTCAACGGAGAAAATACAGAGGGTCCCTGCAGTAAGGACTGCCTGGCTTGCCAGAGCCAGGCTCTGCATCACCCAAATGCCTTTCTTTCCTATAGTAGTGCAAAAGGAGTAAGACATGTGGGGGCTCCGCAATTCATCCTCATACCAGGATGCAGTGGGAATCCTCACCCCTGTTATTTTTGGCAGGGATAGGGATGTTGTGCTGATAACTGGGCTGGGAGGAGGGAGCAGGATGCTCCAACTCTTCCCCACAGAAGTGCCAGCTCTGTGCTGGGGCTGTCTACTACTATACATCACATCTGGAACTGGTGCACACACGTACCTGTAAAATGATGGTAAACTTCCAGGAGTGCAAGACACAGATCAAGGAGCTTCAATAGAGATTCAATAATGACAAATTAACTTTGTAAAACAGGGCTTTTCCAATAAGCTGATTCCTCAGTGGCGTTTAGAGAATTTCCCCCTGTGCTCTCATCATGTAAATGCTGATTTACTCAGGAAAATCAAAGTATATTTTATAGCTAATATAGCATTATATTGTCTTTGAGTACTAATTTTAGAAATGATCCACTCCCACTGCTGGAACAAAACCCCACTAAACTTCCCACCATAGGGACCTTATTTACTTTGTGTTTCATATAAGAACAAGGTGTCCTATAGAGCCTCCAACGCTGGGAGACAAGTAATCTAGTTTTTTTTTCAACAGGAATATTCTGTTAGGCTATTTCTACAGGTAGTGAATAAGCCATTTTTTAGCCATTTCGTCTATATAAGCGTCATCCTGTATTTAGTCCCTTTTTCTTCCTTCTTTCTGCACTCCCTCACTTTTTTCTCAAGCTCTCTGGAAACAGCTCCTGATGCTATATGGAGCCTCAGTCTGACAGTGTGACTATTGAGTACATCCAAGATTTCTTCCTGCGATATCAGGTGTGCTTTGCGGATTAGACAAATCCAAATGCCTTTGCTGTAAAGCCTCACAAAATCTGCTCTGACAGGGGCAGGCGATCCCCACACAGAGCCTGCTGACAGGGCTGCCTGCCTTGTGATGCTCAGCTTTATTTTTGGAGCACTTGGAGTCTTGAATGTGTTAGGTTCTGAGATGCCATTTTGCTTTCTCCCGAAATAAATTCACAGCCTTTGTGGTTGAGGGCAAAAATGCCAAGTTTATGTTTTTCTTTCCATTGTTAAACAGAAAACAGAATAACTATCCCTTAAAGCTGTTTTTTATATTTATTTCAGAGAACACAAGGCACAAAGTCCTTTTTGCTCTGCAGATCACATTGAATTCTTATTTGCCATTTCCACACCACCCTTTTTGTCTTTGGTGAAAGGAACCAAAACTCAGTGACTTCTTTTAATTTTTTTTTTTTTACTTAAGATCCCAGCTAAAGGGATCTAGATCAAAGGGGTGGTGCTGGTTCAGCTGGGAGAGTGGCAGCAGCTGGCCCCTGTTCTGCAAGGGCTGTGCTGATTACATTTCCCTCAGGCAGGGTGGGATGTCCCTCCTTGGGCTCCCACCTCAATCTTTGTCTTTCAAAATGAAGGCAGAAAGCATATTTAAGCAGTTCTATGTTTTGACCTGTTTTCCTCTCTGCTCTGCTGAGGACTTTCCTTGGGAAAGATGGAGAATGGAGGATATAAGAGGATGGATGCTGCCACAGTGCCTCAGGCTTTGGTGAGATTAAAGCCTGCCTTGCTGTCACTGGAAGTTGTTAGCAGAAGGTAAAGTTGGGAGACACTGGTTTTTGCTTTTCTGCTTGTGTGAGTTTTGCCTGTGCAAGGCTGATCTTCAGATCAGCAGGACATCAGCAGTCCTGTAATGGCAACTCAGGCTCTGTTTGTGGCAGAGGGTACCCAACAAAGGGAGTTGTTCTGCTCTCCAAGATGAAAAGTCACCTAATTTATTGTGGGCACAGCTGGGTTGGGAATTGTGTCTATAGGAGATGTTATAGGTTTCCTTGCTGTTGTAACTAGATGGGAAGTAAGAAGATACGTGGCACTTAGGGACATGGTTTCATGGTAGACTTGGCAGTTTTAGGTTTATGGTTGGACTCAGTGACTGTAAGGGTCTTTTCCAACCTTATCTGTTCTGTGATTTGCTGAAGTAGGAGGGAGCATTCAGATATGAAAGAGGTTAGTTAATACCTCAAATGGTGTGTGCTGCCAGTTGGGTTTAACCTAAAGGACTGACTTGGTATGGCTGTCCACAGATTTATTGAGGTGTTTAACTTGGAAGTATTTAATCAGGCTTGCTCTAATCAGGTTTACTAGTGTTGATGCAAAAACCTTCTTTTGCCTTCATTTGTTCAGAAACAGGATTAATTGATGTTAATTAAATAGGACCACATTCAAAGTGAAACTAGCCATTTGCTCAAGGTAAATAAATGTTTGAGAAAGGGTTTGGGCTGGTTAACAAGGCAGTGACTGGGGGAACACAGGGAGCTGGTAGTGAAGGGACAGCCATAACCCCCACCTCTGCATCAGGTGTCTGTGGACTCCCTCCATCTGTAGGGCAATGCTGTGGCTGTTACGGCCTTGGGCTTACCAACAAGTGTATTTTTGCTCCCCTGAACTGATTTAATTCCTGCTGCAAATGGAGCCAGTAGTGCTCGCACTTACACATCCATGTTGTTAAAGGCTACATTGGTTGTGTTTCTGAACACTGTACCAACGTCATTTCTTGACATACAGCTCTCTTCCCATGCTGGAGTGAGTGGGAACAAATGTTCCCCCATTCAGACACAGCCAAGGTGCTTTCAGCAGCTCTGAATGGAGAGGGAGGGCTTGTGGTGAGAGCAGCTGAGTGCCAAGATGCAGCATAGAGGCAAGGCTGAAAATGGGTGTTCAAAGGCCACAGAGGTGTGAGCCTCCACCACAGGAAAGCAAAAATCTTGTCTTATCTCAAGGGAGGTTCAGCACCAAACCACAACAATATTCATCTTGATCACAAAATTTGCAAATAATATATATTTAAACCAAAAAATTAATAAATAAACAGCATTGTGCAAGACCCTGAGAAGGCTCTAAACATTCACCCTGGCTTGCTCCAAAACTCTACTTTGACAGGCAACCACCCACCTGGGTGCCTGCCCACCCATGTAGCTGTCATGTTCCTTCTACCTCCTGCATCCCTGATAGCCCAGGACACAGGAGAAAATTCATGCCAGCAGAGCAGGCATGGCAGTAGTATTTGTCTTGATCTAAATAAATAAGATGCGTTTGGAAATAACTGAATAAACAACCATGTTTTAACTGCAGCTCTTCTGGGGTATATCAGAGCTGATCTATGGGGAGTAATGGGGGAAATCAGGCAGTTTCCATGTGTTTTTGTGATCCCTTTTGCTTCTACTAATATGTTGCGTATCATTTACGGGCATGCAAAATTCTCCTTCTTCAGCCTTGATTGCCTTACTGCCTCACTGCAGGAGATCAGCAAGGGCTGTGTGATGCCTTCTAAGCACAATGCTCAGCAGTGCTGATGGCCGTCAATGCCCTAAAAATATTTGAGACTCTCAAGATTTCAGTTGCCATATAATTCTATTTTCTTGGAACCCCTGGTATCACTAGTTGCAGCTCCGGCTATTCAAAAGATTGAAAAGATTGATTCAGCTTCCAGTAAAACTGGTGAAAATTTGGGTTAGGCCCAAGGCAATATTTTCCAGGCTGGTGAAATGTGCTGTTTTCTCAGACTTGCACGCATCACTCCCATCGAGCATAAAAAAAGCACAGGGAAAGTGCAATGCAATTCAAATCAAATCACACAATGTTTTTTCTACCCCTTTTTCTTCCTCCTCCCCCAGTTCTCCTGAAAACAAACAAAAACAAAACGAAAGAAAATGAACAAAAACAAGCAGGGAAAGAAAGAGAGAAGGGGTTGTTCAGCACTGAAGTGCTACATAATTGTAGGTTTCCTGGAAAAAACACCCAGGGAGTGTTACCCCTGGCTGCTGAGCCTTGCTGTGCTCCCTGGGACACTTAGCCTATTTTTGGCACTTTTTTGGGGCATCCAGGAATGGGGCATAGCTGTATTTTGCAGTAAGGGCTGGTCACCCTCTTGATGCAGATGTTATTTCAACGGCAAATTAGCAGATTGAAATCTGTGCTTCACTATTCCAAGATATTTAAGATAATAAGCATCCCCCTTCAGGCCGGCAGAATGTTCCCCATGGCACTGCGCACACTGCTCACCACAATGAATCCTTGGGAGATAGAGGTGAATCCCTGAGAGATACAGCACTGCCAGGGAGAGCTGAGACCAGAAGTACCTGGCCCTGACATGTCTAAATAAACCTCTGGGTTCCAGAGCTCCTGTACAATGGGGCTGCACTTTACAGGGGAAGTTGGATGGCCACAGGTTTCCTCCCTCTGTTGCCAGGCATGATGGCAATGCTGAGACACATTAGGAGAATGGATGGGGAAAATAAAAGGGTGAGCCCCAACATCAGCCACTGGGAAGGTTTGAATCTAGCAGGACGATTCAGCTTTCAGTTACTCATCTGCTATGCAAAAGGGAGTTAATTGGTTGTATACCCAGGGAGCAAAAGGAAGCCATTTGGCCCTGGGTTTCCCATCTCTAATTGCATGCCTGCCGTTTTCTTCTCGGAGGGAGGTGGCGGGAGCTTTGCCACTGACTTCAGGAAGCTCAGGTGTAGGCTTCAAGTTTTGTACCTTTTTTTAATATTTAGCATTTTAAGTGTGTCTTGGAACGATCCTTGCGATAACTTTATGCAACCCATCTGGCTTCTCTCATTTTTAATTCTTTTTTTTTAATTGTTTTTCAAATGCATCTGTGCAAATCTAAGTAAGCTATCAGCAGTGATACACACTCTGTAAAGCGTGAACTCCCGTGTGCTCAGAGCTAGTTACCACCGAGTGCAAATCCACTAAGAAAGGCGTTTCTAATGAGGCCTCCAGTCCTTGATAATTCAGGTGGTGTTTTTGCAGATGAATCAGGGCACCAAAGCATTTATTTGCTTTTAGTGACAGGCACCATCTGCTACTTGCCTGCGAAGCATTCAGGAAGGGATGCTGCCTGCCTGCCACGCACAGAGAGAGGCTGTGGAATGGGAATAATGCTGGTGGCTGAAGCAGCAATATCTGGGGAAGGTATATGTGCAAGGTCAAATGCAGGCACAGGCAGAGGTGCTGGCCATTAGAAACAAGGGGCAAGGGGGTAGCTCACGTGCAGGCTGGCATGACCTGGCCAACAGCCTTCAGATGGGAATGAGCATCTCTGACTATTCACACTTACCCATGACAGCATCCTTCAAAAGCCACATCGTGCCTTGAAGAGATCGCAGGCTTAACAAATATTCCCCGATGGCTTTTGTGGATCCACCCACAAGTGCTGGGTAGATCACCACGAGAAAATACCCGCTCGGGAGGAATTTGGGTATCCCTGGGGCACAGCTCTCAGGGTTTGGGATAATGAGGGACCACAAATCTGCCAGATAGTAGGCGTGAAGTCTTTGATGAGCACAGCATCTCGGTGGTAGCCTGGATGTCATTACCGCCTTCCTCTGTGACAGCAGTCAAATTGCACTGCCCTGAGGTGCCAGGGACTGATCATCCCTGGTGCCTTAATTAAGCTGTGCTGCTGGTGGCAGGCTGGCTCCTGCTCCTGCTGAAATGCACCTTAAGGTCTGGCACCGCCATCTTGCCATCTGCAAAGCGAGAAGTGGATATTGAGCTGGCTGGTAGTGGTGGGAAGAGGCTGTGAAGGGGTTTGATGGAAAGGTGTTCTGAGCATCACTGTGGTCTTATATCCCAGAATAACGCTATCCCAACTACATATATGTTTTTAGAGCACAATAGGACTTTTTAATATGAAATAATTGCTCTTCTTCTTTTTGGATAAGTAAGCAGTTCCCTTCTGGAAGAAGTGCCCAAGGATCTTCTGCTCTTGTGCGCCTGTGCGTTACAGCAGGGTCAGGTCTCTGTGCAAGTCAAATTCATGCAAAACACCATACATGTAGGCTCTAGTCTACTGGGTTTAGATCAGAGACGGATCAGATGACTCACAGGAATCTATGGAAATAGATCAAAGTAGCAGCATACATTTGAAGAGAGCGCTTGCGTTTGGCGGGGAGCGGGGTTTTCTGAGAGCGGCTGGGAGCATGAGTCAGAGCGTGGGCCGGAGTGGGTGGCTGCGTGGGCGGCTGCAGCTGTGGGTGTCGGACCGAGACAGACGCAGATAGATGGCTGCAATTAAGTAGTTAGTGAAATGACTGTAATAGTAAAATGAATTTAAAGGCGCAGATTGCAGATGTGGCGTAACCACATACCTCGTTCCCGGCAGCTCGGGTGCTGCCGGGTGTTTCCCGTTGGATGTTGTGCTCCAGGACCCAGTTATCCCTGCTGGTGTGGGAGGTAACCCAGGCAGTGACTTGTTGGAAATGGGCTCGTTTCCAGCTGCTGTGCACACCTCGACAGGAGCGTGGGATGGGTGGTGAAACCCTGCCTTGGGCTGCAGGCCCTGACCCCAGTAGAGTCCTGCCAAGGAAGGAGAGCTGAAGGGAGAAAGGAATGCCAAACAGATATTATAAAGGAACAAGGAGAAGAGAACAGATCTACATTTACTGGGAATAGTTGCAAAACGCCCACACACTTCTGTGGGACTAGGATCATGCCCAGAGCTCACAGAAAAACTAGAGCTGGTGGGGATATTTTTATGGTGCCCTTTGCTGTCGCTTCTAAAGACTGGTGCTGGATCCTACTCATGATGTGACCCCAGTACTCCAACCCACAAAGCCTGCTCTTGGGCTGTACTCTTGCCTTTGCAGCCAATGCAAATCCCTTTCAACCAACTGTCTCCAGGGATCTGGGTGTGGTTCCTTTGCTGTTGGCCTTCGTGCCCCTGCGATGGCAACAGCACCTGTATTACACTGCCTGGCTGACTCCATCCCACGAGATCCCACCTCTCAGCAGCCCTGTATGGCAGATTTTTGAGAGGAGGGGGAAAGTAGAGCAAGACTCTCTTCCTCGCTGCTATTTTTAGGTATTGCTATTTCATGTCCTGCCAATCAGATTTGATAAGTGTGCGTGACATGAGACAAATCTGATTAAAATAAATAAATCAATAAAGCCCTAATTCAGTAAGTGATGAAAGGAACTCAAATTTTGTGGCCACAAACCTGCATAACCAGCTAAACCTCCGTGCATGACCCGGGCAAGGGATTGGTGGAATGACACCTGTTTTGGGCTGACATCTAGGCTTTTGATGCTCAAGCTTCACTTCCCTGTAACAGTGCTACTAACTTAATTCATAGTATTAATTTGCTTGAGTCTGTTAGTAATTTTTATGTGTTTTGGGGAGAAAAAAATTTAAAAAGTCATTCTCTGAGGCCAGCTTTACCATTCTGTAACAACAAGATGAGAGAGAAATAATTCCCTGTGAGTTTTCCTGCCATGTTTAATAATTAATTGTAATTACATTTGCTGCCAGCTAGGGCAAATGGCTCAGGCATCTCATGTGCCATGAGAATCTTGTATGCTGAAGCACAGCTCCCAGAAGAAACTGTTCTCCTAAGTCCTAAATGTGTGCCCCTGCACAATTCCAGGTCTGCCAGTTTGGCATTGCCTGTATGCTGTAGAAAACCTCTTAACTTCTGATGGAAACCAGTGGTTTTTAGTGGTGATATTGTTGCCTGCAAGGTGAGATAAGAAATGAAACAAACACGCAGTTTACAGACGTGAAGGGAATAAAAATCATAACAATCTCTTCATTTTTTATAACCTTCAAAGTGCCTACCCATCACACTATCCAACTAAAGCCAGTCTTACTACTATGTCCCCTAAACATCCAACAGGATGGTCTCTTGTTACCTCTCTCCACCCCAGTCCAGCCCCTGGCAGGCCTAGAAGCCTAACTCTATGTTTTGTCTAAATACCCCCCTTATCTATAGAAAAGAATGCAAACATGTGAAACACAGGCTGTTCTTGGCCCTTAATATTCCAAGTTATCCAGCTACCTAGAGTGAATTCCCCAAATCTTAAGCATACCCCCTAAGGCATCAGTATTTTAGTAAAGTGGCCTGCAAGGAGACATGTATAGTGGGTATTTCCTTCTCCACAGAGATGGCTGTGGAAGAAAGGCTTTATAATTTATTGATACTTTTTTTTATGTGTTCTGCACAGAGAATGGACCAAAAGATTGCTCTTCATTTTGACTGATACACAGAACACATTTTAGCAGGAAAAAAGGGTGTTATTTTGAATAATTAAAAAAAAAAATCCAAACCTCTTGAAGCTGTAGATGTGTAAAATTAGTGTATTTTTAAAATTGTCAGTGTAAGTGCTTCTAAATGTGTCCACTGTAGCATACACTGCCCACACAGTCACAGCATTTCCCAGCATGTGTGAGCAGCCCTCTGTCCCTGTACAGAGCTGAGCACGGCCATCGCCAGCTCCAGCATCCAAATCTCACCTGGTTTCTCACTAGAAACCTAGTCCTTTGTTTCTACACCAAGTCCTGGGTCCAACAATTTGCTTTTTGCAGCTAAACAAGGTCATACTGAAACAACTGCCCAGTGTGGTACATTCACAGCTGGTTATCCTGCCAGCAGGAAGGACAGGCATCTGGTAATGAAATGGGAGACTTTCAGCCTGGGTGGTGGATGTCTTGTGCAGAGGTGAGATGAAACTCAGTTTCAGCCACCCTTGTGCTCACCTTACTTGCTGCATTCCTGGGACATTGTGTGCAAGGAGTTTCGTGGAATATAATTACTGGAGATAACTTAAGTTTACTTATTATATAGTTTTTAATGTTGAACACATTCTGGTCTGCAGATGTATCTCCCATTGTAATTAAAACACTTATATTTCAAACTATGGGTTTTAAAGGGAGAGAAATTTATTTGCAACAGGATTTTATTTAGAGGTAAATTTCTATTCCTGCCTCTTTGCAGATTGCAGTGCAATTACAGTGTCTTGGAGCTCCAAGTTTCTTTTACCCTCTTGGATTGCCAGGCAGTCAGACCCCCACCTTTCTCCACTTCCCAGACCTGTAATTTTGCTGCTGCTCTGCCATGACACGTGGCTCTGGTTTAATTACGATGATCACTCAGTTTGGAAAGCTGTTTCAAGGGGGCTGAGGGCTGGGCACTTCAAGCCACTCCTGTTGGAAAGTTTTCCCAGAGCCAGAGATGCTCCCCAGGCTGGACTCTGATATCTGTGCACCCAGGCAAGATGCTTTCATATCTTATAGAAGAAGTGTCGTAGGCTTAAAACCAGCATGAGGTGACTGCAAAGCTGCCCAATGTGTGGAATGCAAGAGAGAGTCTGGAGCCATTAACTGTCCGTTTTCTGCTTTCTAGTTTTGTGTAAAATCAGGTCTTTGGTGGGTTTTGTTTGTGTTTTTTTCCCAGTGGCAATCAGAGCCCATGCATTCTGCAAGTGCCCCAAGCAGCAGCTCTATGCCTGCCCACATCCCTGCTCCCTCAGTCCCACTCATGGCCCTCATCCCAACCCACTCACACTGACTCATCCTCCTGCCCCGCTGTACCTTCGCATGCTGCTGTTGCTGTTTCTCCGCTTCCTGCATCGCTCTTTCATTCTTTTTTTTTTTTTTAAAGCCTCTTGAAGCACTTAAAATTCAAAACCAATTTTTTCTTGCCATTCCCCCTGGCCCCCGGGGATGGCAGTGAACAGCAGCCTCTTGTGCTGGTTTGACACCTGGTACTCCCAGTGGTTCAGTCAAGATGTCAACCAGCTTGTGGATCTGTCCAGGTGCTTGTAGGGATGGTGACAAGATCCTTGAGATGTTTAAAAATTTGTTCCTCCTTAGTACTGGGTCCCACAGCCCTGCAGAGCCAGCACTTCCCTTGGCTTTTGTTTTCCTGAATAATGTGGTGGGACTCCAGGTAGGAGTGTAATAAGTGTTATTTTTGTGCTGCTGCTGCTAAATGTCATAACTGCATAGTTGTTGAAACATTCAACTTTCATTGTTTTGGGAATCATCAATACCAAACTATCCTTCTCATCTCTTTTCCTGCATCAAAATGTCTCCTGCTGGGGCTTCCCTGGTGCTACCCTGTCTGTAACTGCAGCATGACCTGGTGGTGGCATAGCTGTGATTACCCCTTACTTGTGCCCCACAGACAAAGGGACTTTGGATTAGGGAAAAAAATAGCTCCAATTTGAAAGTTTATAATTGAAAGGAGCATTGATACAAAGGGAAGAAACAGGAAGAACAGGGGTTATGCCACAGATACAAGAGGATAATTCATTCCCACCTGTCCCAGCAGAGCACTGACACAACCAAGCTATTTGGCTGCAGCTGCCTTGGGCTTGCATCAGACACAGAGTGTGTGAAGAGGGTAAAACCATAGGAATAATAAGTTTTTTTTCATTTAAGTATAAAAAAAATACTATTTTTTTAATGATTGCAGTTCCCTACCTGTAAGGGCAAGGTGGTAAGTCATTTTACGTGCATATTTCTGGCAGTCTGGACTTTGGTCAGCAAAGACTCATATGGAGAAAATCATGATCTGATCTTTCTGCAAGAGATGGAAAATTTGAGGAGAAAACCACAACTGTGCTCCTCCCCATGCCTTTTCAGTGGCAATTCACAAGGATGGCCAGACTGTAGTTTATCTGGGGCAGCACCTTCCTGGGGTGGACCAGCTCTACTGCCTTGCCTTCAGAGCAAGGGCACTTGAGCTTCCCTGGCCCCATTGTGCCCTTCTCTGCCTCCTTTCGCACCCTTCTTGCTCTCTGAGCAGGAGGAGAGGGGTGCTCCAGGAAGGGGTAAGCAGATTTTCCTTTTCCCTTCTCCTCAGTCCCAATCACTTTTATCTCTGCCCTGTCACAAGGCTTGGTTTTTGCTGTTAACCCAGTGCTGTTAACTCTGAGCAAATATCCTTTACTGATGCACTTTGTATCAGCTGAGGAGCAGCACCATGTGCCTTGTGAGATCTGATTTGGGCACACATAGCATTTGCAGAGTGAATTTTTTAAATAACTTTTGTATTTTCTCCCTACATGACTATTGCTCAATGTTGTGGTGTCAAAGCCAGTTATACTCTGGATAAGAAGACGGTAACAGTTGGGGTTTTGCTTGCTGACTGTAGCCAGCACTGTAGCAGAAGTGCATCAGGACACATTCCCTGCCATGAACCTCCCAGAGCTGCTGGTCCCAGGATAGATGAGGGCTGGAAAGGGAAAGTCAGAAACAGTTGGTGGGGAAGTAGATGGATGGTGAAATTATGTGAATGATGCAGCACTCAGGCAATGCCACCAGGGCCACTCGAGCTCTTCTTTTTGTGTGTTTTCCATCTGCTCCTCTCCCTGTTACATGTGTGCATGGGAAATGCCACTCTACACCTCTGATAGTGGATCTCTGTCCTGAAAGGATGATTTCAGTGGTGAGCTTGCTTCTTTCCTGGCAAAAATGAGTGTAGGTTGTTTCAGTCCCAGTACTGTGGAACAGGGCCAGAGCCACGGGTGTTTCTGTGCCATTTGTGCTACTCGAGCTGGGCTGTTTGCTCAAAGCTAGTGAAGCACAAATCTCTTCTGTTTTGCTTTCCTGAGCATCCCCCAGCTGTAGTGAGGTCTTGGTCACCCTATTATTTTATTCTTTAATTTTAGAGCTTTGCTGGAGCATTTAATTTCAGTAAAACTCATGCTTTTCTTGGTATTTTTAAATTTTACTTGAAATCTCTTCTCTTGCTCATACAAGGATGATGGAAGCAATGCTAGCCACCAGCTCCTACAAATGACTCATCTCTGTTGCAAGGTATTTCAGGTTAGCATAGGCTGATGGAACCTGTAAGCAGTGGATGGGTCTGAAGACCTGAAGCTATGCAGGGGAATGTCAGACATTTGTACTCCCACACTTTCACAGGGCTGTTGAAAATGTATTTCTATGAAACATCCATCCTCCCCTTCGTATTTGTTCCAGAAGGGGAACAGAATACAAGACTTCATGGATTCTGGCAGGGATGCCCACATTCCTGGCAGTAGTTAGGAGTAAAATCTATTTCCAAAGTGAGGTAGCATGGCATAATTCAAGAAGACTCCTGACTTTATGAACCATACTAATCAATGTTTATATTTAACACAGTTATAATTACCTTCACTTGGTTCATTGCTAGCCACTTAGCAGTTGAGACTCTGTGGTCCAGCAGCTGCTTAAGTGGAGTGTTCCACAGACAATGCCTCCTTTCTGGGTATAAGAGGCTTGAAGCTCAGGTCTCTCCTCTTGGGAAAAGCAATGGATGCCGCTCCTTCTTATCAGTAGCACTTACCCAGGGCTGAACTCCTGTTATCCTGGGGTTGCTGTCCAACTGAAGGCTTCCCCTGAAGAGCTGAGGTCCCACAGTGTGGTTGTCACCAAGTTGACCCAGCCTGTGCAGCACCTGGGGACACCTTTTGCAGGCCCCCTGTGCAAAGCCCTCAGGAGCAGAGGAGTCTGCAGTGCAAGTGGTGGTAGAAGTTTGAGTGAATTCCTGATAGTTCCATGACAGTTGCCTCCAGTAGATGATGCTCTGAAAGCAGTGGGGATTAGTAAAGACACTGTGCAACACTGCAGATGCTGTGCAACACCACAGTGTTTCTGGTGGGCTGATTGAGAAGAGATTTGGGCTCCAGATCCCATTGAGTGGGAACAGTTGTTGAAGTGTTTTAAAAAATGACCTAGATAGTGTTTACCTGGAGCTCAGAAATAGCTGTGAGATAAGAAATTACTATTTGCCTATATTTTTTGCTTACCATTCACAACTGGTATCTTGGAAAGGGATGCTTTGAAAATGTTAGTGCTTCTGAAAAGAAATACCACTCAAAGGCTCACTCTTCAATGTCTTATCAAATCCCCCATCTGTGTATTTATGCTAGGCTGGGCAATGGAGCAATCTGGCAGCCTGGGGGACCAGTCTTTTACCCAGTGCAAAGAGCAATCCAGACTAAAGTGGCACAAAATAGTGATATTTCCTGGAAAAAAAAACGTTGAGGGGCATCTGTAAGGTAAAGTTACTGCCCCTAATGAAGCATCTAAGGATCATTTGGCAGGCATCCTTGCTCCATATCAGTAATTATTTATGTGAGAAAGGAGGGTTGTGTGTCCTGTTAGAGCCTAGTGAGAGATAGCTCCCGAAATGCTATCCATGTCCCCTATGTGCGATTTAACGCATCTCTGGGTGATCCCTGTCCTTGTCCAGGTGGAGGACAACTCCATTTATCTCCTGGCCTGGACCAGACACCTTGATCTGGGGTGGCCCGGTCAGGGAATGCAGTGTCAACGGGGATGACAGCTTATTTCCATATGACACCTGCTGGTAAGAAAAGGCACAGCTGCCCTTTGGAAACGAGATCTTCTTGTGCCTTTTTATTTTCCCGAAAACCTCGCATCTCTTATCCTTTTCCTCTGCAAGGTTCCTCAGTGATCCTGGTTGGTATTTCCAGTTCTCCGACTCGTATTGGCAGGTTGCAAATTATTTGTCCGGACCACTTACATGTACAGGACATATCTCTTTAGGTGTTTGATTTCTACAGTTCTGCAGAAAATAGGCTTTCAAAAAACAAAAAACCCCCACCCTAAACTAATGAAACTTCCATTTATTTCTGTGGCAACGGAAACCTCTCTTAATGTGACCCAATGTAATGTAGCTTAGTACCATTACCATACAAAACAGTGGCCATACTTTCACATTGAAATGGAGTACTTAAATGTCGCCAAACTTTGTTTAATTTCATGCTTCATTATTTTGCTGTTACGATGTTATCCGCTTTGCACAACCTGTTCCCTCTGTGTTACCTACCCTGTGTGTTTGTGGGAGCAAGGCAGCAGTGATGGGAAAATAGGAGTGTGGAGAACCTTGTGACAGCAAGTTCCGTGGCTCCCAACACAAACCTGGTGGGCAGCTCCGGAGCAGGAGGGACCCACTTAGTTGAAGTGTGCTTGAACGTCATTTTGCAGAGCCTGGAAATGCCATGGAGCTGCAAGGTGTGTTTACACACCATTTTTCTCTCCAGCTGGAAAGGTGAGGCTGGAGTTGAACAGGAATTTCAGGCTGCCAGACCTGACCCATAAAAAGTGAGCACCTGGCCTGTGGAGGCTGGCTTTACATCAGTCTGTGTCTGATAGGGAACAAGTAATCATGCTGGCTGAGAGATTCAAACACTTCATAGTGTTTGTGGTGAGGACTGCTCCCTGGCTACAGAGCAAATACCAACTTCCTGAAGGCCTCTCTCTGCATATGCAAATCACAGCCTGAGCTTATCCTGAAATCCAGCATTGCCTTGAGAGCCACCAGCAGGTTTCAAATGTGGCCCCAAGTGCTGCTAAGGTTGTGAACCCCTGATTTACAGTGTCAGTATAATCTTTATCTGTCTGTTTAAGAAGAATATCATTCAACAAACAGTAGTTGAATGCATTCACGTCAAATGAAATCATTCCTTTAAGAGGTTTAGTTGTCAGGTATTCATTAAAGCAGGTTTCACATCAAAATGATAGTCACTAATACAGTGAAAACACCTTTTATAGCTTTCAGGATTTTTGTGCTGCATTGTATAAATCCTGGATCTCCACTGGTGTAGAAATGTTCTTCCTGAGCCTAGGTATGAAACTACATTTCTCTGGTCCCCTTCAGAAGAAAAGGAATAGAGTATGTGAGTGTGGTAGGAACAAGGACATTGCTGAAAGTCCTTTATGTAAATAGGGTGCAATGTATTGTACTACAACTTTAACACAGAATTTCCATCTCTTCTGCAAACTTTTCCACCTTGTAAACACTAAAAACTGGAGTTTGTATTTTATTATCTCTATAAGGTGAAAATTATCATTCTAACTTTTTTTTTAAGTAACTGAGCTAAAAGGTAGTTCTGGCTTAAGAAATTGGAAGTCAGTAGCAATCTAGTCTTCAGATCCTGGATGTCTGGATGTTTTGGAGAATTTCATTCATCTGAGAGCTGCTAAATCAGCACTTAGTACAAACCAGTCCCCTTTTGCTAAGACTCAGGCTGGAGAAACGCAGAGGACGCTGCTAAGGCTGCAGTGGTGGGGAATACCCAAATTCAGGTTAATGGGGGCTGCAGCATGCCCAGCTCTCCCTGAAAGTCAGGCAGGTGCCTAAATAAGGATTGAGGCATCTCACTTCAGACTAGCTATTTCTGAAGTTCCTGGCCCTGGTGTGTGAATTGGTGGCATTTCAGTTGCAAAGAGCAGATGGTACTCACTAGTGATCCAGGACAGCTTTTTTGCATTAGAGTCAAAAATAGATCAAGTGCCAGCTGTAGCTCTTTTGGGTCAGTGGAGGTGAATTCACAGGGTGATGTGCACAATATTGCAATATGCAGCAGCAGGGAAAAATCAGGTGTTCCTTTTAGCAGCAAAAAGTGCTTTTAAATGGCTTAAACTGCTTTTTCTCATGTCTTGTTACACAGCTCAATTCCTCATGTGGCTCACTCAGCAATAAACTAAATTGCCCGATGCTGTAAAAGTATTATTCTGTGTGTAGATGCAGCTTTCAGTGTGGTGCAATTCAGCATTGGCATCTAGTTCTTGGAGGCAGCTTTGGCTGTGCTGCTCCTGGGGCACCTCACAGCAGCACAGTCCCTTCCCAACTCCACAAGCCAGAGAATTTGCTGCATTCAGTGTTTCTGAGAAGGGACTGGAGGGACCGAGGTGGGAGAAGTTGCAGTGCCCTTGTTTGCTTTCCCAGGAAACCTAGTTTTAGAGGTCCTGGTAGGAAGGCTGCCAAGCTGATCCACCCCAGGGCAGGCAGTGTATAAAGGAGTTTGAGAGTGTTTCGTGTTTATTAGAAAACAGAAGGTGATTCTGTTTCTCAGCTTACTAGTTACTTTATATATTACTGAAATTTAGTTGTACTTTAGTGAGAAACTACAGAAA
>VYZS01070997.1:11101-40516 GCA_013400695.1 Neodrepanis coruscans | reverse complement strand
TTTTTTTTGTTTGTTTGTTTGGCTGGAGAATGATATGATGCATGAAGAGGAGAGTTTGCATCATTTAAGGCAAAAAATGAGCTGTGTGTGCATAAGAAAGATGGTCCACAGGCACACCCTGCTGGTTTGTAGGGAGAGTGCAAAGGAAATATATTGATATACACTTTATAAAAAGGCGGCTTTCCTGTCTTTTTATAATCTAAATTAACTTTTTTTTTGGTCATGGTACCTCTCATTTCTATCATCTATGATTTCTATTGTCTTTCACTTCTGAAAACACGAGCAGTGAAGCATGAGCTGCTAAGGAGGGACCTGCAGGAGTCAGGGAGTTTGCTCGGCTTGAAGGGCTCCTGAAGCAGATCCCAATGCTTTTGGAAATCTCTACAAGATCTGTGTGCCTACCAGAATGACTTCATCATGTAGCTGAAACAGCTAACATCTAAAGTAGGTTGTATGAGACACCTCTCAGTGCCCTAAGAGAGGTAAACAACACTGTGAGCTCAACCATTTGTTGGGATTTTTCCACATGAAAAAAATTACCGGAATAGCAACACAGAGAAAAAACTGTTCTTTGATTCTGGTCTGGAATCTGTCCCAGATGCCCATGTGATGATTGCCTCCATATGACTTTCCACCCAAAAAAAGGATAAAGAAAAAAAAAAGGAAAGAAATAATGTTCCCTTTATCCCTGAACAAATGTCTGCAATGATTTGGAAACAGTTGTTCCAGTCGATTTCTGCATGCAGACCTGCTGCATTTAACAGCGTGACTGGATTACCTGAGAGCAGTAAGGGTCTTCAAATTGTATCTGGCCTTCACAAGGCAAGTGTGAAGGCTGATACTTTGAGTTGTAGGCAATGGTAGACCATCCTATTTGAAGTTTCTCAAGTGGAGCCAATTTAGAAAAATTGCTATGCAGATGAAAACCGGGATTTTTTAGAGATGTCAGCCCAGAGACACAGCCTTGTTCATTAGTTCTGGAGTGGGCTGAATGTCTGCATTTTTCAAGACAAACTGCAATATTCATATATTTGGGAGTCATAGGACTGATGGAGAGAGAGCTGCCTGGGCAGGGGGGAATTGACAAGATCCCTCCCTTCTGGTATATGAGCCCAAGGGGAGCACATCTGGGAGAACAGCTGTCTGAGCATTAGCACCTGCCGGGGGCTCTCTTCTTTTTTTCCCCCATCCATGATTTGGATAATCCCAACAACCTGGTACCAGCATAGCCCTGCCTGTCATAGGTGGGTGCGTTCCAGTCTCCTGGCTGTAGCATGGGTTATGCCTGAGCTCACTGGCCCTGGGTATGCTGGTGAGACCAAAGGAAACCATTGCCTGGTGATAACAGTAATGTCCTGGAGCTTGTATCCCTTTCATGTCTGTAACCATTTTTATCCTTCCAGAAGGGCTTTACCCTGATGGACAAACTGTTTTTCTAGGCATGAGCCCTGTTGGTGCCCTGCAGCCCGAGGTGCAGTATCAGCTCGTACCTGTAGGTTGTGCCTCTGGATAGCTTTTCACATCAGCTCCAATTGCTCTCTGAGACTCATCCCGGAAAATGACGCACTTTCTATCTTACTGTTCCTAGATTATGTTTGTTTGGGAAATTATTGATCACTTACGTTTGCTAGATTACTTCTGCATCTGTATAAACCTCTCATGAACTTATAATAAACCGGAGTGAGATAGCTGCTGCATGGTAAAATAACCAACAAGTGTAGCAATAGCCTTATAATCCATGCAGATATATGCTTGTGTGTATTTTATGATACTTTCACATGTTGCCAACAGTGCACTTTGAAACCCTGGGAGACAGATCTTTGCCCCACAGCACTCTCGGAGCAAACACCCTTTCAGGGAAAAGGCAATGAGAAAGGGCCTCATCTAGTTGGGATGTCGGAGCAGTAATGTCAGTGGCATGAGAAAAATGCTGGAGCTGATAGGTTTTTTATGGTCGAGGAGTTTATTTTGTTGATTTGTTTGCTCTCATGATGAAATGTCCCTGTCAGTGACCACGCCTGATAACGTGCCACTCCTCAAACTTTGTGAAATGCAGTGAAAAGCCTGGGCTGATTTTGCAGTTACAGTACGGAAGGGCTATACCCTGTGCTGCTAAGTGGAGAAGTAGCTTGGATATGGCAGGTGCAGGAGGAAACAGGCAGTTGGGCTCAGAGCAAGTTGAATTTAGTTACGACAGGTTTTATTTTATTTTGCTTAATGGCTCTCTGGAAGAAACAAAAATATCCCTTGTTTCTGCATATCCAGTTTGCATTGTTTTTACAGTGTGTTCATTTCTCAGCTCTCCTCCTCCTCTCACACATAAAAAAGGTGTTATTTTGGATTAAGCCATCACTGTGGTATGCATGGTGGTACTACTCAAGGAAGTAAACAAAACAGAATGGACCACAACTCTTCCTTTTGCACTACAAACCTACCAGTGTAAAGTATTTTTGTTTTTCTTGGGTAACTTTTATGATCTCTCAGCCTTCAGATTTGTAAGATAAGCCATAAAAGCGATGGTAGATGCTACGTGCCCTACCCGACAGACAAGCCTCCTGTGACACAGTAGCCCTGGTTATCTACAGCGGAGCACACAGCACACACTGATGTACAAATACCTTTGATTATTATGAGATTAATTTTGGGTGGAGCAGTAAATCCCCACTGACTCTGCACAGGCCCAGGCAGCCATTCAGCAGGGCTCACGCGCTGTGCCCGCCGGAGAACAAGGCAGCAGCCCCTCTCTCCCCTCTGGGAGAGGAAAAAGGATAATGGGGTGCTGGAGAGAGAGTCTGTTACGTACTGTTTTTGTAAAATGTTCATTGGTGTCCCTCCAAAAAGGAAATAACACTGAGTAAGGCAATGTTCCACCAGGCAGGTAACAAATAAATTGAGTGGCAGCTGAAAGGTGACAAATTTCAGCTTCTCCCTTCAGCTGACATGAGTTTTCCAGTGACACTATTCCAACTGAATGCTCTTGGGGTTTGAGAAACCACCATATAACTGAAGGCATTTCAGTTTTGGAAGTGAGTCATCTCAAGGCCGAGAAGCACACAATGATGCCTTTCAATGGCCTTTAGCAGCAGGGTGACTTGCATTTGTAGGTACAGTTATCAACCTGTAAGTAGGACAATGGTAGGCATACAAGAAAACCAATGGCCACACTGCTAATCATTCACAAAGAAACAATAAATTATTTTTCTATCCTAAAGTGATTGCTGTTGCTTAGGAAGAGAAGGCAGACATCTAAGGATACTCTTGGCCACTGACTTGACAATCCACAGCAGACAGGGCAGTCGAGAATATTGTCTTCTGTGTCACCTTGTTTCAATAGTTCATTGAATCTGTGCCTGAATCTGGGTCTGAGCAACAGATTTTCTTTATGAAAACCGCATTTTTTGGCAAATGTGTAATCCACTTTACACAGGAGTGAGGTGTTAATTGCTAAGACTTTATGTGTTAGGATGGTTGACACGGAATAACTTTACTCAGGGCACCACAATCATGTTCAAATTTGCATCTCTGCAAATTCTTTGAACACTTAGGACTCGAGGTTTGGGCTGACCATTATCAGTTCAAGCACAAATTCAGTCGGGCTTAAACCTGGCTTCCAAATTGAGTGGGAGCATAAATACCATACCACACTCTGAATATTCTTTTGACCCTTCCTTTCTCTTCCCATGATTGCTACTGCAGTAACTGAACTGCTTGTCATCTTCAAATGATTTTGCAGTCCCTGGATTTGAGAAAACATTTTGTTTTTTTTCTGGCTAAGGGCTCAAAAAGGGAGTTAGCAGGGCTAGCAAGTTTGTCATTACCGATTCTCTGGTACCCTTTGTGAGAGGGCTCCTGGGAGAGATGAGTCAGGGCCCAGCCCAGTCTCTTCCTAGCTCAAGTCATTGTGGGGCATTGTTTAGTGGGGCTTTCCCTATTCTCTGTAGTGCTTTACATGACTGCGATGCCCAGGGATCAGAGATGAGTGCCGAGTTAAGCACTGTATGAACATGTGATGAAGGGACAAGTGCTGAAGAGTATGCAGGCTATTGTTGGTGGGCAAAGCGCATGGTACAAACATTACACATTCTCTGACCTGATTGTTTTTTTGGGGGTGGGGTGGTTTTTTTCAAATGGTGAAGTCAGCTGACATTTAGAAAAGGGAAAAGAGGAATTCTATGTTCTTCTTTCCTGATGGATTGGTACAATGGTTATCAGAGAGCAGGACTATTTTTTTTTGCACTGAAGGTTAAAGACTAAGGGAATAGCTAAACTCAGCTGAGCCCAAAGCTTTGCCTTATAAGGAAACTGCCAGAAAGCACAGATCTCCAGCGAGCCGAGCCTTGAGAGGGAAATCCAGAAAGAAATAGAGTGATGTGTCAGACAAGAGCTTGCAGGGATGGCCAGAAAAACAAAGCTCCTTAAATAACCTCGCAAAAGTTCAGCATGAAGGAGGCCACCAGCTTTCTTCTGTGGCGCAGTGTTTGCAGTCATGCCAAAGAAACAGCAATAAGTTTGCCTAGACATGAGACTCCTTTCTATCAGACAGTGCTGAGTCTCTATTGCAGGCTAGTACTTTAGCTGGCTTCTCCTCAGCTGGAAGTTATAAACACTTTCTGATTACCAGGCACTTTCAGCTGGATGGAGAGAACTCCTTCCCCTGGTTTAGGAAATGGTCCTGGTTTTTCACCCCATCCACCAGTCTGAGCTGTCCTCTCTGTTTCCTGGGGTAGATCATTTGTCCTGTGGTCCGTAAGAGCCTCACCCATCTGCAGATGTGCCCAGGCAGCTCACTGGTTTTTAGAGAGGAAATCGGGCCAATAGGTTCTCTTCTTCTGCTTCAGGTTCTTTCCTGAGTTAATGTGCTGTTAGACACGGCGAAGACGCTTTGCAAAGACTGCTGGCTCAGCAACGAAGGTCATACATTTTTTAATTAAAAGACTGAGTGGTTATGAAATGTTCCTGAAACCAGAATGTAAGTAGACGTTGACAGCACCAGTTTTGTTTGAAACATAATCAATTTAAATAGATCTGCTAATATCTGCCACGTAGCCATGTGACTCCTCTGGGTTTCGCCGTCTCAGCTGCAAGACAGCGGTTGCAGAGTTGCTGGAACGGGGCGGGATGAAGCACAACCTCGGTGGGAGAGTATAAGGTTTTCTTTGTACGGAAGGCAGCTTCCCAAAGCAGAGCATCGTGGCAATGCTCCAGCCCCCGGCTCTGCTTGTGCTGCCTCTGGTGCTGCCGTGCAGTCTAGTGAAGTGTACTGTCAGACAGAAACTGAATTTGCAAACGAGCAGATGTGGGGAAGTTCCCTTCCTCCTTTTAGAAAACAAGGGGCCTGCCGGCTTGCCATGCACGGACTGCCATCCAACAGAAGGGCTTCACCTGATCCCACGTGGTGTTGAGCCCAGCTTTGCAGACCACAGCACGGCAGACACCTCCAATGCTTTGGGAATTCAGCTAGTTCAGGCCTCTGCTTTGGGATATCTCTGAAAAGGGTGTTTAGTCATGATTGTCAGGGATGCTGTGAGCCTGGTTATGATTTATGGGGGAGCAGGTTCAGCTACAGAATATACCTTGAGGGCAAGTGGTCATATAACACATGAAACCTGCTCATGAGAGCACTCGTGTACCATCTGTTGTTGTTCCTAGGTATCTGTGTTTTTACTCTGCCGTGTAGCTGTAAAGACGGAGTGATTTTTAGGTGTAAATGACAAAAAGCTGGTGTTAAGAAATAAAACCTTCAAGTTTAATAATACAAAAGCGTAAAAAAAATATATCTACACACATAAATACTGTTATGCATGGAAAAAAAGTTTGTGTAGAAACATCTGATACTTAAGAGCTCAATTAGGTCTCTGATGAATGAGTCTGAAGTCACACTTCAAGAGCGGTCTTCAGAAGTGCAAGGATGTTTCCCCATATTAATTATGTACATACATAAGTGGCTCTGTAGAGGTCTGAAGCATCATCCACTGAGCACAGGTGCAGGAAGATTGCACATTGTCAAAAACTCTTGACAGATTTTAGCAAAACGTAAGACCTAGGAGTAATTAGGAATTAAAAAATTCTTTCCCACAACATTGTTTCTATTAGCACTGTAGAAATTAGAATTTAAATTAAATTGATCCCTACTGTATCCCCATCAGCACTTGGTGTGGTGTCCTTTCTCCCAGAGAGACTATTTCACTGAATGCTGGTGCTTCGCCTCCTGCGTGGGAGGAAGCCACAGCAGAGCCTGTCAGATGCAGAAACGCAGCAAGGAAAGTTAAACCTGTACACTTTCATCTCAGGCTGGAGTTAATAATTGATCTTCCTCAAATGTAAGCTGCATACTTTTGAGAAAAATAAAAACAAACATACATTCCTGCCCCAAACAAACATCCCTGTGACTGCATACAAGCTGCTAATGAGTAACTTTAGCATGCAGTTCAGGAAACAGGATATAAGCTCTTCTGTTCCAAACTCTTCTTAGTTAAAAACCCTTAACTAGAAAGTATGGCACCACCTAGAGAAGTGGTGCCTAGCCTGTGATTTCTGTGTGTGCTTTCCCTAACTACTTTTCTCCACCTGGCGTCTATCCATGAATGCATAATGAGGTTTTTTGGAGTGGACAGTCATACCAATGTGTTGTTTCAGGTGTACACTATGACTTGCCTTTGACTCACAGGCTCGTCTGACCTGATTTTTCCCCTCAACTTGTGCTCTTTCAAACAGCAGTGTCTGCAAGGGTGATGGTGATGGCCGATTGCACTGTCCTATTGAGTGTCAGTGCTATGCAGGCTGGCAAAAGGGAGCAGCTGATGTGCCTCTGCCATCCATTAGAAATGCTAAACACCTCAGGCTTCGAGGTCCTTGGTGGGGAGGTCTCCAAACACTTGGAAAGCACTTGACGGGTAGCAGTGCCGCTTGCAGCAGGCCCAGAGCCACTGCACTGCAAGTGCAGAACAAGAATGGTCACAGCAGACACTGAGGTCCTCCTACCACAAGCCTCCAAATGGACTGGAGTTGGTGCAGGACATGCTGGGCACTATGGCCAGTAGCCTTGTGGCTCTTGACTTAGAACAGTCCCCATAGGATGCATCACCTTTGTAAGGGTCCAGAACAGCCTTGGCATTTTGCAGCTCTTCATCCAGTGCTGCAGGATGACAGCTTTTAGCTAAATGTTGAAATGTTTGATATATTTTCTTTCACTGAAGAAGAAAAATCCCAGGTTGTCTCAAGGTGATGGTCATCAGAATATAATGCTGTGGAAAACCAACCCCTTACCCTGGCAGAAAAAAACTTAAGATTATCACTCACTCTGTTCTTCATGAAAAACTGTGTTTGAGCACACATCTCACACATCTGTCAACCATCATGGCCATTCTTTCTTGCTTCTGGAAAGAGGTACTGTGCATGCTATCATTGTTTTCTCATTATTCCTACCTGCCTATTAACATTACCCTTTTGTTGACAAATTGACAAATTACACGCCAAGTCCTGTTGCACACTCCAGTGAGGCAGTTTTCTTTCTAGACATGGCATTTGCTCCTCCAGCATAACTGGCATTGCCTGCCTGGAAGGAATGGAGTCACACCTGGAAAGCTGGAGGATCCTGAATCACCTCACTTTTGCTGCTTTCTTCTGCTGGTTCTACGTCCTTCTTTCCTGAAACATTCTTTTGTGTATGTGTTTTTTCACTTTTAAGTTTAGCCAAAATTCAGGGAGGGAGCTCAGGCTTCAATTAGTCTGGGAATGATATCTTTCTCATGTACTCGACAAGGATGGTTTTTTTGTTGGCTGCTTCTTCCCTTGCTCACAAACTCCTTTGCTTCATCTCCTGCCAGAAAGATCTCCTGCACCTGAGCTTTCTGCCTGCCCTTTTCTGTGATTAATGTACTCTGTTGGTTTCATGTACGTCTTTGGTTCCTGATTCCCCAGCTGACTCCAGCCAGACTGAGCAGAAACAATGGTTTTGATGAAGAATGGTGGCTTTGACTGAGCACCTGTTTGAAGAGCAGCATCCTGCTGCTGTCAGGGTGCCAGTCAAATCTTCAGTGCTTTGACTGTCTGATTAGGGAATAGATTCAGAAAGTGTAGCAGTGCAGGCCATGAAAGAAACCTGCATTACCTGATGGGCCTGACTCCACAGAGCTGTGGGAACAAAGTATCTGTCTCAGTCTTTTGTGAAGATGTCTGTTATTTCATCCTGGACAAGATCTGCACATATTCTGGTATTTCAGCAGAGATGTCAGAGAATATAGGTCAATTAACTGACCTGGGCTGTAAACTTTTATTTTTGCTGTAGGTAGGTGTATTTTGGCTGTGCTGATATATACTTTATCTAGACAGCTTGTAAGTAATGTTTGTGGTATGAATCTTGTCTGATGCTGCCACTCTAGGAGGTGATGATGACTAACAAGATGGCCAAGTTGCCGCGCATCTGTCTTCTGGTGGCTTTACTGTCTTGCGTGTTCTGTAGGACAAATTTGACTCTGGGCAGCAAGAAAGGAGAAGGAACTTCCCTCAGTGCTGCCAAACCACATGAATTATGCTGGACACAGGCAGTATCAGGGGCTGACTCATAGGTTGATATGTCAGCTGTGTGACCTTCTGAGCTGGGGCCTGGAGCCAGCTAGAGAGCACTGACCAGCTCGTTCTTTCTTTGTTAGTGTCGTGCAGTCTCTTTAAAAGCACAGCTGATGTCGTCTGTGTGTCCCAAATCAGCTGATGAAGCACTTGACTGCAGGTAGTCCTCTCAGTCCTCTAGCAGAGCTTGGGTATTGAAACAAATGTGGAGGATGGGGGTGGGATTCATCTCCAGATGAACCAGAAGGATCTTTTCCACTTGCCCTGTGTCAGAGCTCTTGATGACAGCCTACCAAAAAATGCAAATGGCTAAACACACCATCCGTATGATTGCAAATGCTTTCCAGACAAACAACTTTGCATTTGTGTAATCATTTGTATAGTACTACGACGATAGTATTATAGCCTCTTTTATCCCACACCTTTGTTGGGTAGGGACAGCTTGCTTTGTGTACTATCAGGTTGCTGAAAGCCCTTGCTCCATTTATCTTCAACTCCTTGGAAGTGCTGATGGCTGCCAGCCAGGAAGTGAAAGATGGCTGCGAGGTGAATCTTTTCCAGCAGCAGCTGGAAAGGATGTTTTTGTGAGCTGGGCACACAGCATAGGTACATACACAGACCCTGACTTCTCACACCTGAGAACATAAAGGGGAAGCCTTGCATGCATCTGTTTTAATCTTTAGGGTTTAGAGACAAATGACTGCATGGATTTACAATGAATGTGTCAGTCCTGTACACAGGAAGGCTGCCCAGAAGCGTGGAAAAGTGCCAGCAACTCTTATTTCAAGTGCTCAGATAGGTCATGTCTGTGCTGTAACTGCCTGAGCCGTGCACCCGCTGCTGCCTTGCATATCTTCCCTGTGTCCGACAAACACTGCCACGGGCATTCAGGAAATCCTTTCCACTGAGTCAGAGAAGGGATCCTGTTGTGTAACACAGTTTGCTCTCCATCATGGCTTCAACACAGGATTAGGACAGCATCTGTACTTTCCCTAAACTAATCTTCAAGTATGCTAGTGGGGCTGTGGCAGCCAGCCTTCACCCGGGTGTCCCTGATAGGGTAAAAGAAATTAAAGGGGCAACAAACCCCTGCTTTGCAGAGGTGAGCAGCAGCCACAGAACTTGCCAGGGAGAGCCAGCAGGCTCCAGTTCTCAGCTGCTTCCCATCACTTCCATTTCCTGGATAATGGTGTTCATTTCCTTCTAGATTTTACTTTCCTGGGAACACAGTAACATCTGTTCCTTCAGGTTTCATAAAAGATGAAGTTCCTCATAGCAGAAAAGGCTTTTAAAAGTTGTTTTGTCTTTTGTTTTGTTTTGTTCTCAGAACAATGACTTCAAACGAGGTTTATCTCTAAGACAATTGTAAAAGGGATAAGCTTGCCTTGCCTCGGTGTTTGGCCCTTTGCTAAACAAGTTCTGCTCTGGCTTGCTCATGACATCAGCTCCAAACGCCCATCTTCCTGCTGTTCAGGGTAACAGACAGAGAACTGGCAGCTGTGTCCATGCCAGGAGCGCTGCTCCTGTGCACACAAATGCTGGACAGATTGGCAGTGACACCACCATATCCTGTGCTGTAGCCAATTCTACTGAGGGTGCATTAAATGCTATGGAAAGACACCGTTCCCATGCACAGAAATGTTCAATCTGGTGCACTAACGTGAATTAAAATCAAAAAGGTTCACAACTATGAGAATGAACAGATTATTAGCTTAGTGAAAAATACCTCTTTAAATGGCCACTCATGTGTGTAAGCTTGCACTTGGAGTTGTGGATTTTTTTCATAGAATATGTTATAGTTCATCTCTGTAGGATCACTTACAGAACTTAGATAATTTTTTCTTTTTTTTTTCATAAATCCAAAACTAATTAGGTTTTTTAAAAGTGCTACATACCTTGTGGTTACCAACAGCATCATTCCTCATCACTTTTCTCTTTTTGTTACTTTATTATTATATATTTTAAAAAGTATGTAACTCTTTAGGAAGGAAGAGTGGGGTAGTAAAGAATAATTTTATTCTCATGCAGCCCAATTCTAAAGAAAAGAGAGCACCAAGCTCTCTTACCCTCTTCAGTGGACAGCTTTGTCACCTTTTTGAAGGCATTTATACAAATGACCTCTCTCTTGGGGCATCACATGGCCTTTGCGCACATGCAGACCTGAAACAGTGGACTGTTTCCCAGGAGATCCCTTTCTGTTCCAGAGAGAGCGCCCTGACATCCTTCTGCCCACTCTGCTTCAAGATAATGTGTAACAGACTGCCAGGCTGTTTGATAATAATCTTTTCTGTTCATTTGCAGCTCTGATCTGAAAGTCTCTGAGAGTCGAAGGTTAAGCAGTTCGAGTTCTGGGTGGAAGACACAGCTGACTTTATACTTGAACTCTGAAATAGATGCTCAAAGGTTACTTTTTACACTTTACAAAGGTAACTTCCGTGGTACAGCTGCCTCTTACCCACGCCCTTGAACTGAGACCAGTAGGTAACAGGTATGGAGAAACCAGATCTGCCCTGCTATGGGCAGCTTGCTCTGCTGCTGCTCTTTTTGGAGCACATTCCGAACAACATCGAGTTTTAGCAATGCTTAACTACAAAACTGGTTTGCAACTCTTGTGCCTGAGTGACAACAACCTAGTGACTACACTGCTTCTACCCTTCACCTCATGCATACAATGCTCCTCCAGTTTTTAAGCTGCAAATCTCAATAAATGTGGCCTAAACATTAGAAGTGTGAAAGGGACAGAAATGAGCAGACATAAAACCGCAGCTGTAATGCTATTGAAGGTGCTCATTCTTTTTCTCCTCCTTTTAATGTTTATTTTACAGTGTTGGAACCGATTCCGTGCAATCTATTCAGAGATGCAAAAAAAAGGCTACCAGTCTTTTTTCAGAAATACTATGTGGGAAGAACACCATTCTTCATGGTTTTCTTTTTCCATACAACCACTTATCCTGACGAAGGCTGAATGTCATTTGGCTGGGGTGTGCCAGGCATCCAGAACCCAGCCAAATGCTTAGGAAACAATCAGCATCATTCCACCACACATATCCTTCTGCTTTTCCTAAAGTATAGGATCATTGGACTGAGCTGGTGGATGTTTCAGCTCATTAACTTCATAAGTTAATGGTTCTCGTTGCTCAAATTAGTATTGAGATGTAAATTAACCTTTTCCCTCTTATCTGTTAAATAAAGGGTTATTATATATTCAGGATGTTTCTAGACAATTATTATTCACTAGCATGTGGTTTTGATTGATTATTTCCTGTTCTAGTAATCATTAACAATTACTGGTTTAAGAATTGCTTTTTATTTCAAAGCATGTTATTTATTTGGCTTTACATCAAGGCAGGTTAAGTAGGATCTGCTGAGCAGTTATTACTTTTCTCTTCAATCATACTGTTATGTAAGAGCCAATTCATTCTACTGCTTGTGCTTTTTCAACTCTGAATTTCACCTTTACTGTTAAGAAAATATGTTGACATATCAAACAATGTAACTAACAGAACAAAATAAGTCACCACTTAAACTAATTTTTTTTCTTTTAGGTCATGCTTTCTCTATTATAGTATATTGATCAAAAGACAGAGATACAACTTAGAAGGTGGATAACCAGAGGAAGAACTTGAAATATATATGGTGGGATAAACTGAATAGAGGAATTACATCAAATTAGACATAATGAAAGTCCAAGACAAAGCAAATGTAACTTTTTGATTAAACATGACTCATAGGAAGGCATGTGCCTTGAGAGTTTGTAACTCTGCCGCAGCCATGATACAGTAAGTCAAAGCTGGGGAGGAAGTAGAAAGGTGGCTGGATGATGTTTTCCTAACCATGAATAATTACATGTGTCTGTTCTGCACGCCTTCTGGCCCAAAACATTCCACATAGTTGATTTTTCATTTGTTGTCTTTACAGTGTTTTTAGCCCAAAATATCCTCCCTGCCACAGCCAGGTTGCTCAACTGTGCCACCGTTTTCTGATGCTGTTGTAGCAGAGCTGATCCTTAAGTGTACAATGAGACTTTAGTCTAGCACAGCATTTGTATCTAAGAGCCTGAAGAAAAACAAAAATTCCTATTGAATGGGCTACCAGTAGGGTCTATTAGATGTGTTCTCAAAGTAAGCCCATGATGTCTTGGGTGATTAGTGTAGGGGGTATTATAAGGTTACTTTGCATATAAGTATGTGGCAGAGTAAGGGATGTACTAGTAATTTCAGAACTGCTTATGTTTCCTCCTAAAATCAATATGATTGTATTATCCAGGCAGGTAACTGGTTTGGCTTCGTGCTTCATTATAGGGATACATCTAATTGTCTAAGCTCTATTCGTTGATCAAGGAACCAGAAGAAGCTTTATCTAAATATTCCAAATATCCAAGCGCTTGGTCATAGTTTAAAAATTGCCTGTAACAGGAAAGCTGTGAAGTTTCTGTTTTCTGACAACATCCTGTTCCTGTGGTACAAGGCCAAGTATACAGAGAGAAACAGAATTGCCAATGTTTTTTGGCTGCTGCTCTTTCTTTGAGCCATCCTACAACATGTCTAATTGAAAATGCCTCAAAACACGTTTCACAGACTTATTATGTGAAACCCCTATTTCTCAAAGAAGAGAATGACGACCTGTCAATTTGTAAACCAAGTTGTTTCATTTATGTGTTTTACAGTGTGACCCAATTCCATAGTTGTCTCAGGACAACTGTAAGGGAGTGACAAGCCATGGAATGTGCATGGGAATGAGTGACGTTGCCAGCAGAGAAAACATAATGTTAGAAACACTACCAATTTCAGTAGCACAACCCAGTCAGTTGAAGTAAAATACCAGATAATTTGGTCTAATACTGCTGTGGAAACTATACTGAGGGCCAAATACACTATTTAAAAGGTAGAGTTTCTTTTCTCATATGTTTTCCCATTGCCTCCTGACTTCGGTGAGAGTTGTTTCTGCCCTGTCTAAAAAGATTGAACATTAGATGATTTGATGATTTGAAGATGATTTGAAGAAGTTGTGTGGCAGCACAAATATTTGACTTTCACAAATGTTTCACGTTTGCCACAAATACCATACAGAATTTTTGAATGTTTGTCTGCTTGGAATTTAGGATTAACATTCAGGTGTTTAAGCACTAGATTAGTTATTACACATGCTGAATCCAGGCTATTTCACAACCTCCATGGCTCTACTTTTAAATCTTTGCATCCAGTTTTGCACATCTTCAGTACCCTGGCCTACTGTTGTGGAACTGTTCAAAAGTCCTTGTCTAAACATTAAACACCCTTGGAGTGTGATGGTACACTGTGTCCTACTGGAAGCGCTGCTGGTCTTTCTCCCTTTCACCTTCTTAAGAAAGTTACATGTTTATAAAGAGAGAATTAGATGTGGGAGGAGGAGGGAAATCTTTCAAGGTTACATCCTTCAAGAATTAAAAAACATCGTCTGTTTTCCCATTAGACTTTATGGGACTGTTTTTAAGTCAACAGGAGACTTAAACAGTCTTGCAACTTTCAAGGAGACCTGCAACTCATTGCAGTTTCAAAGGAAGGCTGAGGACTAAGTCACCTAAAACGTACTTTCCTCTTCCCTTAGTGCAGCAACAGAAATGAGAGGGTACCAAAAATATCACAGCAGAAAGGAACATGTGGTTTTGCTGACTAGTTTGCCATTTCAGGGGTAGTGGGATTTTGTTGGTGCTAGTGTTATACCCTGCACCTGAGCAGAGTGGTTTCTACTCCCGAGGAACCTTCTGGTTGGAGACTTTTAAAGTATTTGGGTTACCAATGAGTCAGTTTCCATTACAGTCTGACTGCTTGTTTTCTTGCTTGATTTTACCTGGTTTTATTTTGTTTTTCTCCAGACTGAGTAGCCCTGTTTCTAAGCCTGGGTCTCTGTTAAGCTTAAGCTTCTACATGGCCACAAGTAATTTCAACCTGAACTTGTGAAAGGGTGGAACCTGGATTTTTCCTACATGGGAGTATGAAACAGGATTAACTTCTATGCCTTAGCCTGAAACACTGCACCTCTCCAAGTGTCTTGTTATGGTGCTGGAATTCAGAGCTGAGAGCAACCAGCTTAGAATGATGGGTGGGTGCAGCACAAACTGTCTTTTCTATCACTTCAGTGCTGGGCTGGCATATGCAGATCACAGAATAATCAAATGGTTTGAGACCTTAAAGATCATTTAGTTACACCCCCCATGCCATGGGCAAGTACACCTTCCACTGGACCATGTTGCTCAGTGCTCCATCCAACCCTGCCTTGAGCATTGCCAGGGATGGAACACCCACAACTTCTCTGAGCAACCTGTGCTGGTGCCTCACCACCTTCATGCTCAATAATTTCTTCCCACTATCTAATATAAACCTGCCCTCTGTCAGTTTGAAGCCATTCCCCCTTGTCCTGTCACTGCATGCCCTCGCAAAAAAGTCCCTCCACATCCTTCCTGTAGGTACTGAGGTGTTAATGGTCAGCCAGCGATCACCCAGTGCTGGGGAACTTTGTACATGATGATTCAGCTTGTGGTCAGGCTAAGTGCTCTAAACTTTGCTCAATGCAGGCAGCAATTTTACGTGTCCATTCTCAGGAGCAGCGAGACATGAATTCGTGGGCTCTCTAGAGCTCTTTTGTGCATGCTCATCACAGACATCTGGGATATGATGGAGCAGTCAGATGATGTTGTCACTTGTTTCTATGTGCTTGCACAAGGTTACCAAGGCTAATGTTTGAGCATCGGGAACACAAACAGAAGATCCAAATTTGCTCCCACTCCGTGGCCTCCTGTAGTATTGGGACCTGGACTGCAGTTTGAGAGATGTCATCAGAACTAAGCATTAAATACGATTGTGGGTGGAATGCATGGGGTAGGTAACACTATGATTTAGGTGTATGATAGTGCAAATAATATGCAGTGTGCTGGATGCAGCAGAGAATCCTTCTCTGGTGGGTAAGCTGTTGGCTTCTGAAGGTGAATATTCTGATGTGCAAAGAATTTTACATCTGTAAAATGCAGTGACTGATAATGAGCATGAGGAATGATGGTGCTCTCTCACCAACCAAGATGAAAGGAAACAGATTAACAAATAGATAAATAGGAAAAAATGTTGTCAGTCTTTACAGATCATCCTCCGTAACCCTATTTTTGTTACTTGTTTTCTCTGTTATATACAATACAACATATCATATATTGTCTGTTAACCATGCTAGGAATGTCCCAAGCCCTTGTAATCTTTCTTCATGTCAGTCTAAGCAAATCCTCCAGATATTCTTCCCTCTAAATTAATTCCTCACTGTCACTGTTTGCCTGAAATATGAGCAATGCCAAATGAGCTGTGGACTTATCAATGCACTACACAGGGAGGGCATTTTTGATTTTACTTTTTTGCTTGTCATTGAGGTCACTCCCTCAAATATTACCTTCCAGTTTAAGTCCTCTAATATTTTCCTCCTCGTTGGTTTTCTGACCTATTATGCCCAGATATTTGAACCTTCATTTTCTTAGATTAAATAGTAACCACTTACTGCTTATGCTTCTGTGCTCAGAGGAAACTGTTCTGTATCCTCTGTAAAATCCCATGGGGACTGTTTCTTGTGACTGACCACCTTTCATTTGAATCAATACAAAATGTTACCAAATGTGCAGCAAGTTAGCCTCACAAAAGAAAAATAATATTTTTAGGAACTGCTGCTAGAATCATTAGACTACTCAAATAGATAACAGTGGTATCTGGTCCTTAGTTCTCTTTTGGAAAGCATTACCCAGCAACAAATGAAGTGGAGCCAACAGAACCATTTAAAATAGCAAAGTAAACAGTTCATGTCGTAGTCAAGATAATCCTTAATTTCTGCTGCTTATCTGAGATCTGCCCTGCTGATCTGATGGGAGGATTTAACCTTCCTGAAAGCTGTTATATCAGTGTATGTGCTTGAACTGGGAAGACCTCCTTCCACCTGCTTTTCAGAGCCCTTTCTCCTAGGAGATTAACACTGCTATGCCCTTTTTAGAAAGGAAAAACCTCTGAAATATGGATTATTTTTAGCAGGATATACTAGGAATCTTTTGCTACAGTACATCTTAAAGGAAATACTTAAAAATAATGCGTATTTAAAAGATCTTTTTTTTTTTTTCTTTACAGAAGAACCCTATCTTAAGTTCTCATAGTTTTTGTCTTACAAAAGAACACATATAATTGTGGAAGTTAAAAAGACAATAATTGGCTTATGGTTACTGCTGGTTGCATAACCAAAGTGAAAGCTATAGGAGATTTTAATTTCAAATTTTTTTGCACTGTGTTGGAAACCATTTTGTGATTTTCTGTTTCTCTTGGGATACCATGTGAAACACAGAATGGCAGAGCAGATGGCATGTCTCCTCTTTTGAAAGAGGCGAGTAATATCACTCTGTTCAAGGGGAAGTCTAAAGGGAGTTTCAGTGGGGTATGGGAAAGCCCAGTCTAACATCTGGAACAAAACAAAAATCAGTGTTGGTTTAGCAGGTTTGATATGTAATACTTTTAATGAGCAAATGGCTCTATTTCTAATGTTACTTTTGCTACGTTTCTTATGGCTTACTTTAAAATAATAATAAAAAAATATCTCTTTAGATTAAGACTCTCTGATATACCTGTACCACTGGGAGGAGGGGAGAGAATTACTGCATGAAATATCTAAGGCTTAGTCATAGTAGGAGCAAGAGTGATGGCCTGAATTATGCAGCAAAAATTCTCATAACAGGGAATGAGTCACTATTGCCCTTGAACTTTGTGGATCTGAAACTATATTTATCATTTCACATTGTTCCCAAGCTGTGTATTTGTAGTCCTACACATAGAGCAACTTGCATTTTCTGCCCTCAAGAGCTAAAACATACACAAGGGAGTTTCCAGGGAGAGAAGCTGAGGATTAATTTCTTTAAGTGAGTTTTAAGAAAAGCTTTACTGGAGAATAGTTGCATTATGACATAACTGATGGCAAGTGAAGGCAATACTAAAAGGTCAAATAAAGGAGTAAGTCAATAGCATACAAAGGGGGGGGGGAAGGAAGTGAGTAAAATTTAAGAGTTCCTCATGTAGCACGAGGTATTATTATGAGAGGCAAACATTTTTGTGAACGTACTAGCTTTTTCTTTTCTTTCCCACCTCCTTATCTGCAATGTTTTGAACACAAACTGGAGCACTAAAAAGAAAGATCCAGATCATTGAATTTTTCACTCTTCTACTTTGTCCACCGCTACAGTATAAGAGATGAATTAGACAAGCTTTTGAACCAGGTTGTGGCTAAACATCTGGCTAAACACCAAAAAAACACCTTGGCACTAAAATTCAGAAGGGAATCTTGTAGTGCCTGCAGAACTGTGTGTTCAATTAGTGACCTGGAATTAGCACATCCTGGAAACATGCTCGCTGTCTCTGCTCTTACAGCAGCAGCCTCTGTAGAGAGAATGGAAAAGGTGCTCAAGAGACTATCTTTAGCATATTTTACGTAACAGAATTTTAAAAATGAGAAATATTGTTATTGGGTGGCAGGATAAAAGAGGTAGTATTGGCTTGCCAAAAATTCTTAGCAAATGGAAATCCAAAATTAGTTCCAGGAAATATAATAGGTAACGTAATAAGTATGTGAGAACTGTAGGTACTTTGCATTTTTGTGTATGAAGTAAGTGCAGCACAAGATTACACATCCCACACTGGTATTTCAAGTTTCCTTGTTCAGTGGGAAGAAAAACCATCGGTGCGCAGAGGCTTGTTTTATAGGCATAGATTATCAGCTATCTTTAAATCTCCTTCCAAAAACCCTCATGGCTGTTGTGACAATCCATTAGCACAGGGAACTCCTGTGGGTATTTGTGCTGTGGTGTAAGCATAAGTCTAGCTATTCATAATGTCTAGTTGTTACTATCTCAGAGTGCATGGAAAACAGGTAACAAAACCCTCTTTGTACTAGAGGGGTCTTCAAGAGCAATTTACTGTGCCTAGATAGCTGTAACTTTCAATTTGAGGGGGTTTGGGAAACAAAATATCGGTATCTTCGGAGTCAAACATTTCCAATAAGTGTGCAGCAAGATCATTTTGACTCAGAACTGTAACTTCTCTAGCCCCACCTCTGCCAAACATAATAAACATAGCAGAAGAAATAAATCTCAATGCGTGGGGAAATTGTTCATCAGGACATTTAGAAGTAATAGACTCACAGCTCCACAAGTATTTATATTTTTGCTCAGAAAGTGAGAAAACCAGGGACAATTTAAAAACTGGTTTGCATGTTGGCATTGCTGATGAAGTAGGATCACAAGAAATCTCTTCTACTGTTACCCCTAATGGATACCATTTACTAATATAGATTTGTACTCATCTAGGACAAATTTAGCAATTGGTAATGCGAGTAAAGAGTTTCACCAAGTAAGTGCAAAATCTGTGACTTCCAGAATGCTGTATATTGGCAGCTGTGGCAGAAGCTTGGGAGCATATAAGGAGTGACATTTACACCTTGTGCTGAAGCCTTGCAGTTATTTTCTGCTGCTTTTCCCACTGTGGACTTTATCATTTCACTGTTATGGGTCGGTGGTTCCCAAACCAAGACCTGTAGATGAGCAGCAGCAAAATGTTCACACTCTTAAGTGTTTGATGAACATCAAGAATGGCCACACCCAGTTCACCTGGGCATCCAGGTGCTTGACTTTGTCTTTTTGTGTTTGCTTTTTTAAAAAAAAATCCCCTTCAGTCAACTGACCAAAACTTACATAAGTTTTGGCAATGAGCCACGCAGTTACATTTTTATTGAAAGTACGTGGAAAGCCGTCAGTAGCTCTGCTCATTGCCAGAAGCATTTGGCCCAGAGAATTCGTGAGCTAGTGCTCCTGCTGAGGATATTTCTAATAGGCTCCCATTTCCCAAGCCCTTTCCTAGGGTGCCTGGCAGGTGGGATGGGGTGGCTGATGCAGGCACAGAGCATCCTTCTCTCTTCTCTCTGGTGGGTGACCAAAGGAACAGCCTGAAATTGTGTCAGGGGAGGTTTAGGTGGGGTATTAGACAAAGGTTCTTCCCACAGAGGGTGGCTGGGCACTGAACAGCTCCCCAGGGCAGTGGGCACAGCACCGAGGCTGCCAGAGCTCAAGAGGTGTTGGATGATATTCCCAGGCACAGGGTGTGACCCTTGGGGATAGTCCCATGCAGGGCTAAGGCTCGGACTCGATCATCCTTGTGGGTCCCTTCCAACTCAGGATATCCTCGGAGTTCTGTGACGTTCCGCGCACGGCACAGGCGCTGCACATCGGAACCAAAAACGTACAGTTTAAAAGAAATGGGCACATCCACGGCATATCCATGGCAACGTGAACCCGACACCGCCGCAGCACAGCCCGCTGCCAGCGCATCGGCACGTCGGGGAGCGAGGGAGGGAGAGAGGGAAGGAGAGGAAAGGGGGCAGAGATGAAAGGAGAGAGCAAAGGAGGGAGAGAGGGAAAGAGGGAGAGAGGAAAGGAGGGAGAGAGCAAAGGAGGGAGTGAGCAAAGGAGGGAGAGAGGAAAAGAGGGAGAGAGGAAAGGAGGGAGTGAGGAAAAGAGGGAATGAGAAAAGCAGGGAAAGAGGAAAGGAGGGAGGAAAGGAGGGAATGAAGAAAGCACGGGGGAAAGGAGGGAGGGAGGAAAAGAGGGAGTGAGGAAAAGAGAGAGGAAAGCAGGGAGGAAAGCAGAGAGCAGAACCGGCAGAGCGGCGGCGCCGCCCGGGGCCCTCTCAGGGCCCGTTCCGCCCGCTGGGGGCGCTCTTGTCCCCGCCCCTCTGGCCGCGCGCGCGACACCGGCCGGGCGGGCGCGCGGGGAGGCTGGTTCCGCGCGGCAGAGGGGGCGTGGCCANCGGCGGGCGGGCGGTGATGTGGAGGCGCCATGTGAGCGCCGCCTCCCCCCGCACGCGTGGTGCCTGCGGAAGGGGCCGGGCCGGGCCGGGCGGGCGCTCCCCTGGCAGGTGCGGGGGGCCCGGCGCTCCTGGGGGCCGGCCCGGCACAGCCCCGGCTGCGGGAGGGCTCGGAGCGGGAGGGGAGCGCACACGGAGGGGGCTCCTCTCCCCACACTGCCCGGGGGTCCCTCCCGCGCTGGGGGTCGGAGCGGGCAGAGTGCTGTAGGGTGCGCTTTCTAACGCTGCTTCTTGCCTAAAAATGCTTTCCGGGGGAAGCCAAAGCTGTGTCATCTTGCATTAATTATTAAAGGCAAGGTACGTGGTGCGTAGTGCTGCCTTGGGGAAGTTTTGCAGCAGCGTCTTCTCCACGTCTGCATCCATCTGGACGCGTTCCTGTGTCACCCGCTCCAGGTGGCCCTGCCTTGGCAACGGGGTTGGACGGGATGATCCTCAGAGGTCCCTTCCAACCCCAACCATTCTGTGATCTAGAGCAGCCAGGGATAGGTCCCCCACCCGTCAGTGGTGAGTACAGGTGTTCAGAGGTGCTGCAGGACGTGTGCCAGTGCCAAGAGGTCCTTCTTTGTCTCTTAGTGACAAAGGTACGTGCAGTAATGGAATGATAAAGCTCTGCACGTTTCTGAAGTTAATATTCCTTCACTCAGAACCTGAAATATTCTTTAGGAAAGAAAGTCAGGGGCGGGTGCATCGGCTCCAGTTTTTATCCCTGGTAATGGCAGATGATGGGTACTAGAGGTAGAGGATAATGATGCGGTAAATGGGTTGCCAGAGCACTCTGCTCTGTTAGTCCTCAGCGTTGTGCAAGTCGTCAAAGTCTTGTTGGTTTCCTACCACCCCGTCTGACAGTTTGCCCATTACTTCTTTGACATTTAGTGTCTCTGATAAACTTTTAAGAGAGGTCTGATAGCTTAACTGCAAGCCCCGTGAGGACTCATCCCCTTTGTGTGTGTTCAAAACGTGCCTCATGGCTTTCCTGCAGGCATCCTGTGTGCAGGTTAAAATCTAACCCCAAACCGCTTTCTCAGACTCTGCTGTGCTTATTACCCGGATGAAAAAACCGAATGACAGAAGAAATAGAGCCAACAAGTACCTTGTTTTTACAGTGAGCAGAGTCTCTGTTAGTCTGCTGTTAAGAGGAAGTGTGGAAAAGATTCCACAAAGCGAGTCAGGAAGGCTTCAGCCCTCAGCTTGTTAATGGTTCTGCTTCTGAGTTGTGGTTTGTGGGGTGGCTTTTTTTTAGTGTGAACTTGCACTCCTTCAACATGGCAGATGAGGAAGGAGACTCTTGCCGTGTTCTTCTCCTTTTTCCCAGCCAGTGCCATGGCTGCTCAGCTTGGTTCAATGGGCCTCCTTAGGCATCACTCATAATTCCTGCTGTCAGACACCTCAGAAAGTGCTTCCATGTCAGGTTATGTAATCATGTACAGTGTAATGCACAGTCCTATGGGCATTGTATTCGTATCATCGTTAAACAAATATGAAATCTCCTCCCTTTGAATTGGCCCTGTACATAGTATTTTGGAGCAAAAAAACATGATTCAGCTGTGGCTCAAGTATGTGTGGTTTGTAAAGGCTGCTCTTCTGTTTTCAATAAGAAATACAGACAGTACCGTTAAAAACTTTGAAAAAAACCAGCATGCCAACTCTGATGGGTTTTTGAGGATGTTGCAAAGGTGATTTATTGAAGAGGTAACATTTTCTTAACCTGAGCTGTTACCAGCTTTCTACAGCTAGCATCAGTTGGGGAAATTCTGTAATTTTTAATATGTGTGGTAAAGCCATGTAGTCACAAACCAGTTAAACACTTCTAATCATTTTGGGCCTTTGTCAAAAAGGTGTATTTGAAAGTCAGATGCTTTTTCTTTGAGCCTGACTGCAAAATGAACAAGGGGAAATTCTGTAAAACATCCAGCATGTAGTTATGAACAAGGAAGGAGCTGGGAACTTTCTTTTCAGTTCAGGCTATGCAGGAATTCCAAGTAGCACATTATTAGTCAGGCTGTTGGATATTTTCATTTGTATTTTTCTTAATGTAGAACTGTGAAAATTCTCCATAAGTATTTGTAAATGGTACGTTACATGTGGAAATCATTGCTGTATTAAGGCAGAGCACAGGGTCCAGGAGAAAAGGGAAGTTCTTCAGAAGGCAGGTTCTGGGCTGGGGTAAGTCAGTGCAGTCTGTGTGTTCTGCTGATTCCAGCACTTTGCCATCCAGAGCATCCAGCACTGGAGTTGTGTTTAGCAAATGGTTTGTGGCCCTGACTGGAAGGGCAATAGCTCTTTTTATGCTTTCTTTTTTTGTTTGTTAGTGTTGGGGGATTATTTTTCTCTATTTGGTTGTAAGGTCGTGGATCTGGGATGCTGGAATAACCCCCAATGTCAAAAAACAGCACTGAGGTTTTCTTGCTTGTTTGCTTGCCTGGCAGTTCTTGTGTACAGAGAGCAGGAGTTGCAAGTGAAAACCTAAAATGTTTTGTGCCAAGACTATACAGAAATTTAGAACAATTTAGTTCCTCACAGAGGAAATAATTTATGAGTCTGTGGCTGATGGAGTAACTAGTATCCCATTTCATAACCAGATCCCTGTGCGCGTTTTTTCCTGAACATCTTCACCACGTCCTTATCCCTATCCCTGCTTTCCAGCCTTCTCTCAGTGTGTCCAACTGAAACTGAAACTGTTGTGGAAAGGAAAAACGCTTAGGCTTAAACTGAAAGTGGTCACAGACTGGTAAATTTAATTAAGGAAGATTGTGGATTAAAATGCAGTCATATCTGTGCTCATGGCTGAGTTATTAAAACACAGTGACCTCGGACAGCCCTCAGTTACAGACGTGGATAATATTTAATAGCATTTCCTTCTACTCTCAATAGAACTGCATTGTTCACTTTTACTTTCAGTATCAGTGTGCATCATTCATCTTGCATCTTATGCTGGACTGTAAAAGGATCAAACTGTTTATCTCATGATAAGCTATTTCTAAATTACAAAGGCTTTGATTATGGTGAGAAGCAGGAGCAAAATGTGAGCACCCTGACTTTTAAAAGCTCAATTGTTAACTCTTTACAGCTAAATTGCAATAGTGCTGGGTACTGGTATATGGAATATAGCAGTATGGTCAGTGGAAGTTTATGAATGTTCATAAATACATTAACAAGGGAGTGGTAGTGCTGCTTTTTAAGGACAGATACGAATTCTGGAGATACCTTTAAATTAAATTTTGTTTTTGCATCCAGGCCAGATTCCAGATCAATAACTGTACAACCAGGCAGTGGTTCATTTCACTGGCACTCCTGTTGGAGTGTGGATATAATACTCAGAGATGCAAAAAACTGTTAAAAGTTTCATTAGACCTTTCATAACTTCCGTAGAGGCCAAGGATTTGAAGCAACAGTTCTTGGTTTTACAATTATTTACAATTATTTGCTATTAAACATCTCTATCTTTGGTCTAAGTTCATAAATGCGTGGCTGNCACTGGAGTTGTGTTTAGCAAATGGTTTGTGGCCCTGACTGGAAGGGCAATAGCTCTTTTTATGCTTTCTTTTTTTGTTTGTTAGTGTTGGGGGATTATTTTTCTCTATTTGGTTGTAAGGTCGTGGATCTGGGATGCTGGAATAACCCCCAATGTCAAAAAACAGCACTGAGGTTTTCTTGCTTGTTTGCTTGCCTGGCAGTTCTTGTGTACAGAGAGCAGGAGTTGCAAGTGAAAACCTAAAATGTTTTGTGCCAAGACTATACAGAAATTTAGAACAATTTAGTTCCTCACAGAGGAAATAATTTATGAGTCTGTGGCTGATGGAGTAACTAGTATCCCATTTCATAACCAGATCCCTGTGCGCGTTTTTTCCTGAACATCTTCACCACGTCCTTATCCCTATCCCTGCTTTCCAGCCTTCTCTCAGTGTGTCCAACTGAAACTGAAACTGTTGTGGAAAGGAAAAACGCTTAGGCTTAAACTGAAAGTGGTCACAGACTGGTAAATTTAATTAAGGAAGATTGTGGATTAAAATGCAGTCATATCTGTGCTCATGGCTGAGTTATTAAAACACAGTGACCTCGGACAGCCCTCAGTTACAGACGTGGATAATATTTAATAGCATTTCCTTCTACTCTCAATAGAACTGCATTGTTCACTTTTACTTTCAGTATCAGTGTGCATCATTCATCTTGCATCTTATGCTGGACTGTAAAAGGATCAAACTGTTTATCTCATGATAAGCTATTTCTAAATTACAAAGGCTTTGATTATGGTGAGAAGCAGGAGCAAAATGTGAGCACCCTGACTTTTAAAAGCTCAATTGTTAACTCTTTACAGCTAAATTGCAATAGTGCTGGGTACTGGTATATGGAATATAGCAGTATGGTCAGTGGAAGTTTATGAATGTTCATAAATACATTAACAAGGGAGTGGTAGTGCTGCTTTTTAAGGACAGATACGAATTCTGGAGATACCTTTAAATTAAATTTTGTTTTTGCATCCAGGCCAGATTCCAGATCAATAACTGTACAACCAGGCAGTGGTTCATTTCACTGGCACTCCTGTTGGAGTGTGGATATAATACTCAGAGATGCAAAAAACTGTTAAAAGTTTCATTAGACCTTTCATAACTTCCGTAGAGGCCAAGGATTTGAAGCAACAGTTCTTGGTTTTACAATTATTTACAATTATTTACTATTAAACATCTCTATCTTTGGTCTAAGTTCATAAATGCGTGGCTGTTGAGTCTTGGTAAGTTTTTGGGTAATTAGTTACCCATCACTGTTATGGGATCAGTGTGTCACTATGCAAGTGGACACAAAGTAGTTACTTAGTTACTTAGAGAAGTGTTTATGTCTCTTGGCTGGGGATACTTGTCTGTAGTACAGTGACAGTGCCAGTTTTAGATAGCGTGGCTACTGACTGTGGCTTGCAGCCTTTGCAGCTTTCACAAAATCACAGGATAGTTTGGTTTGGAAGAGACCATTAAAGGTCACCTACTCTAATCCCTCTGCAGTGAGCAGGGTCATCTTCAACTAGATCAGGTTGCTCAGAGCCTTATGCAGTCTGACCTTGAGTGTTTCCAGAGATGGGGCATCTGTACCAGCTCTCTGTCAACCTGTTCCAGCGTTTCACCACCCTCATCTTTAAGTTTCTTCCTTACATCTAATAAAAATCTGTCCTCTTTTAGTTTAAAACCATTAACCCTTGTCTTGTCACAACAGACTCTGCTAAAAAGTTTGTCCCCACCTTCATTATAGACCCTCCTTTAGGTACTGAAAGGCCACAGTGATGTCTCCCAGGGGCTTTTTCTTCTCCTGGCTGAACAACCCCAACTCCTCAGCCTTCCCTCACAGGAGAGATGCTCACCCCTCTGATCATCTTGGTGACCCTCCTCTGGACCTGCTCCAGCAGGTCCCCATCTTTCCTGGGGACCCCAGAACTGGATGTAGTGCTCCAGGTGGGATGCAGGGGCTGAATTACCTCCCGCAACCCACTGGCTGTGCTGCTGTTGATGCAGCCCAGGGCATGTTTTGCTTTCTGGTTGTGTCCAGCCTCTCCTCTTGGTAAAGAGCATCTCTGTCAGGGCTGCTCTTGATCCATTCGTCCCCCAGCCTGTTGATACGAGTGTTTACTCTGACCCAGCTGCAAAAACCCCTTGTGGAGTTCATACTTGGACAAGCTTCTGGAGTTTGTTCAGATTCCCCTGGATAGTATCCCATCCCTCAGCCTTGTCCACCACCACACTCAGCAAATTTGCTGAGGGTGTCCTGTCTGTGTCATTTATGAAGATGTTAAACAGTCTCAGGACAGACCCCTGAGGGACCATCATTTGTGGCAGTAATTGTGACATCTTATTTTTATGTCTGGTGTCTTATGGTTAATAATGGGCCTGAAACTATTATTAGCAATATTTGTATTTCATTAATTGTACTGTAAATCCTGTTCTGCATTTTGGCAGTTACACCTTGAAGTACAAAGTAGGAATGTTTTGCAGTATTCGAAATTTAATCTTCTTTCTATTGTAGAAATTATAATTCAGCATTAGTTAAAATGAAATCCTCCCTATTAGTGTTGTCCTGATGCAAAAGGAAGAGATGAGGGAAGGAATGGTATGGACTGCAAAGTCCTCGTGCTTGGAATTCCTGTGTTCTTTTTTTTCTTTGTGTTTAAAGAGCACTGTGGACCATCCACCAGTATTGTAGTCCACAGATGAGGGGCTTAATTATTTGTTTTTTTTTAAAGAAGGGAAATAAGTATCAAAAATCATTATTCATGAAATCAGATAAACTGGAATTGCCACTTAATTTGACTGTGAAAATTGCAAATTCCCTGACCTGAAAAACAGCTTTTTACATGTGCTGAATGGAATTATCTTGGTAAGTGTGTTCATGGTGCCAAAACACATCTTTTAGGTTAAGCAAACATTACTTACTGGCATCACTGATCTGATAAACTGCAGAGCAAGCCTTTTCACCTCTATTTAGCTGATAAACTTTATCAAAAGATGGGCTATTTGACGAAGAGGAGTTTTTCTGTAAATACATTGAATGTCATCCTCTTTGCTTTGGTAGTCAGTGCAGCTCTGTTGTTTAATTAGGCTGAGTGTCTCGATATTGAACAGCAGCAGATGTGAAAAATACAGCAACCATGTTGAGAGATTTTATGCTGTGTAAAATCTTACAAAGAGGCAGATGAAATCTTGGCCAAAGGTCTGAAGTTTTTACCTACACCTTTCCAGACAGAAATGCCATACTTGGAACAGCTGTAAAATTCTGAGTAATGGGTTATCAGTTAAAATTTCTCAATGTTTTTGCCATAATGAAATAGGGAAGTTTCCTCTGCCAGATCTTCAGCAGTCCAGTGCAAGTTGTGTAGCAGAGATATTCCTTGAAACAGGAAATCTTGATGCTTTGGGGAGCTTAGTGGATTGCTTTGTGTAAGTGAAGATGCAGCAGTGTAGCCAGTGTCACTCAGCATAACTTTTAGAACTGGGTACCTGCAGAGTTAAGGGTGAAGCTTTAGTTGGTGTGTTGGGTAGTTCTGGTTCATTGGCTTGACTTGGACATACTGTTCTCAGAAGATTGGAGGTGAAACATGCAGAGTGGAAGGAAAAGGGGTGTTCAGTAATTTGCTCGAGGTAGTTGCAAGCGTTTGTGTTGGTTGAATTGCCAGCCTGTCTGTGCATTAGTCAGCCAGCAGAATTTAAAAAAAAAATCCAGACTGTAAGACAAGGAAAGTTCTGTTGGCTTACAAAGCTGTCTTCTGTTCTTGGTATGTAAGTACAGTGTTTTAAATTGGAAAATGAGGGTTGATACTTTTTACTGCTGGTTTTCACAGCTAGTTATGAAGGAAGGAGAGAGCAAGGGCAATCTAGAGGTTGTCTTAAATTTTAAAGTGTATTTGGATATAATCAGATTTTTAGTAAAAATAATCATAAATCTGATTTGTTTAAGCATTGGGAAAGGATAAGGGATTAAACATCATTCTGTAAGATTGCATTGGCCTACCTGGTGTCTGTGCTCAGTTGTGGCATTTTATTTTTGCAGTTATAACCCTGAGTTGTTACTCAAAGAATTAGTAATCTTATGAAAATGTCAGTGACTTGAATTTGGACCTGTTTTTTGTACATATCTGCATAAATGTATAAAAATACATAAATTGCCACTGAGCATTCTATTTTCAGGCAGTAACTTTTATCTGGTACAGTACAGTAGCAATGTATTGCCATTATTAGATTATAAGATTGACCTTTGAAATTGATGGCTAAAATAATATACTCTGAACTTTAGTTAATGTCTACATTTGCCAGAGAACTGCTTTGTTTTGGTTTTATTTATTTCTGCCTGTCAGAACATCAGCTTTCTGTAAACCGACTTTGCCTGGAAACAAACCTGAGCACTTCAGGAGACTAAAGGAACTGATCTGAATCCCTTCATTTCCGCTGTCCCTGGCAGTTTGGAAGTGCATATTCCAGCTGTTTTCCTATCATGCCATGCTTATGAGGGAAGTGTAAAGAACTGAGTACACACTTTGACTCCTACCTTCTGCAGGGTGCTTTGGAAAGGCAAAACTTCTTATAGGTTAAAGCTATCAACTTCCAAAGCCTTTGAGGGAAAGCTGGTGGTATTCCAGCTTTCTGTCTTAGCAGGAATCTCTGTGCTTAATTGGGTAGGTTTCCTTCAGATGTCACTTAAAATGGAGATGTAAGTTATGGAAAACCCCAGGCTTAGGGAAAGCTCGTCTCTGAGTGAAATAACCAACACCTGGAACCTTTGGAGAGCCGGTGTGTTTACACTGCTAAGCACAGTGACCATTAAAGGTGTATCTACACTGCAGGTTTACTTTGCTGAGTGTGTGTGATGACAGTCACTGGTTCAGGGTACTCTGCTACACTGCAGATGGCTTTGCTTGCTTTCAGAGTAACTGGTGTGGCTTACATAAGCTTCTGGAAGCACAAGGACTTCAGGACTCCTCCGTGGAGTTTCCAAAACAGGAATAAAAGAGGAATAAAATATTACCCATTCACCATCTCCTTCTCTTGCCTGTAAAACGATTGGGTCAGGGTGCTCTTACAGCAGTTTATGAGGCACGTAGGTCTCTGAGTCTTATAAATAATGTATCCTCTGAAAGTAGCAGATGTATCCTCTGCAATATCAAGAAGAGACGTCATTAATTTGCTCCCCCCAAAAGTCTAAATATAATCTCAGCAGTAAATGTGTGACAGTAAATATATGACTGTGTTCAGTTAATAGTGTTCACTGTTATAAAATCTGTATATATATTACTTTTAACATTGCTGGGTTTTTCTGCTTAAAGGCTGAATTGAGCTTTGTGTTCAGTGATAAAAGTATTCTTTGAAATTAGTGGTAGCAGTTACATTGGTAGTGAAAATGTATCTCTCTGAGAATGCAAAAATGTGTATAAGTGAAAATGGGCACTAAAATAATAATTTTTTTTTTTTGTTTT
>VYZS01070993.1:3167-15185 GCA_013400695.1 Neodrepanis coruscans | reverse complement strand
TAAGAACACCAGGGAATATGCTTTTTTAATTCCATAAATATATATTTAGAGAAATAAAAGTATCTTTGAAAAAGAAAACATAGCTCAAGAGAGTCCTGTACAAGCCCTATTTCTCCCTGGGGTATGGTGCAGGATTGGTCTGCATTGGGAAAAGGTATTGATGTATCTATTAGGCTGTGGTTTTAAAAAGTTTTTAAGAAGCAATCTCCTGAAGTACAACTGTAACCATGATGCCAAACTTCAAGAATACTTGTAAATTTGTGGAAAATATGCCCACTTCCTTCTGACTACAGAGGATGATCAGGTGTCATGGGCACAGAACTGAAGCTTACAAAATCTTTTGAATTTCAAACTAGCTTGGAACATGTGAGCATGTGCATCTGAGCAGCCCGTTTTCTAGTTCCCTGTGTTACTGGGACAGCAGTCAGTGTATATAATGTGTTGCACAGTGTGCCTAAACTGAACTGAACATGTGCCACAGTTCAAATATTTATTTTGTAGATAGCACATTGATTAGGTCTGTGCAGCCTCTTTGTCCAGCCATAGTGTGCTGCAAGCATTCAGGTTATAGCATCAAGTTTGCTGCTTATACTGCTTCTATGAAAAGCAGAATATCCTTCCCATCCCTTCCTTTGACTGAGGCAATGTTCAGAAGTGAAAGTCCTGCAGCTTGTCAGTATCTTCTGTGGGGTGTCTGGGTAGTGACAGCCTGGGCTCCACACTGGCTTGTGGCAGATTAAGAGAGAGCTGGGGGCTGTTTTTCTTAGCCTTCTGTCAGGCAGCCAGGCCAAATTCCCTCAGACACAAAGAGGACATTTTTAGAAAAACTAATGTTCAATCAGTGACAGGCTAGATAAAGTGATGTGTTTCAGAAAATTGATGCTCAGGAAGGAAGACTGGAGATATCAGGGAGAGAATTCTCAGCTTTATGGAGGCATATTAAATATGTGCTGTCTTTTCAAAAACAAAAGAAGTACAACTAAGTTGGCTAAATGCAGCAGTTACGTTTGACCTTTCTTCTCTATCAGCAAAACCTTATATTTAGCTGGGGCCTCCATCATATGAAAAGAATAAAAAAGATGTTGCTCCCTCTTGTACGTTATTCCTTTCTAGAGAGGGGGAAGATGTTGTTTGAGATGGGACTGGGTGGCAGACTCCCCTCCCCACAGAAGCAAATCTCTGCATTGTTAATGCCTTGGAGCACTCTGGAACAGACCTTTGAATCTGCAAGAATCAGGACTCCGAAATGGCCAATGCATCTCACCAGCCTTCCCCTCCACTCCTATACTCAACTTTCTTTTACAGAATACAAAATAAAAGTATCACATACACACACACAAAATGGAATATAAAGAACGTTTCTTCTTGTTACAGTTGCATTGAGCCTCAGATCCCCTCTTCCTCACATCCAGACTCCCCAGCCCCACAAAAGTAACTGGAGAAGCTACTGCAACCGCAGCATAAGAGTGCAGAAAAGGCACAACTCACTCTCTCACATGAGCAAATTTCTAGATAGCCAGTCTGGGTAAATTAAATACCAACATTATTTTGCTGGGACTGGTGCTTTGTTTATGTGATTCACCCACAGAGTTCATTTTATAAAAGAAATGCAAACAAGCACTGCCATTTCTTTTTTAAAATCTGTATCTGATGACTGGCAGAGTGTACCAGCTTCCTGAGCTGCCGAACAGTGGGTTGGCTGCTCAACACAGAGTTAAAAACTACCTCACAACTTGCACAAAGGAATAGTTTTGGGGTTTTTTTTTTTTAATTTTTCATTCCTTCTACAGAAGGCAAGAGAAGGGGAGGGAAGGGAAGAGGGGAGGAAGGGATAGGAGAAAAGGAATTCCTAACTTGTAAACTTTGCTGATCTTTTAAAATGCACCAGCATGATGCTTAGCAACCAGTGGAGAAAAAATTCTTATAATCTTGAAGATGAAATAATTAATTTTTTTAACTAAAAATGTTGCATTCAAACCCCAGAGGAGATGAACTTTTTTGATCAGCCTCCATGTGTTTACTAATGTGCAGATGTCTAAAATTATGTCTTTACCAATCAGAGGTTACTCAAGTTTAATAAATCAGATAGAAACTGTAATGTCAGTTAAAATTTAACAGCTCTCTTCTACCTTATGTGGCTGCAAACTTTGAAGCCATGGCCAGAATCAAGTAGGAGTTCTCTGTGAGACTCACCTGATTTGAGCATGGCTGGAGAGTAACCTTTGAAGGACTGCCAAAACAAATGGTCCTCCTTGATAACATCTGCCTTGAGCATGGTGAAATGTCTCCTGGATCCAATTCACTAAACAATCTTGTTCTCTTTGAGCACATTTCAAGTTACAAAACCCCCACAAAAACCATCAACAAAAAACTTTAGCAAAAAGTTTACCCTAGTGATAAGTCTAGATTGTTATCTTAAAATGGGGATTGCCAAAGCCCTTTTTAAGTTCTGTGTGTGCTGCTGAAATCAGTCCTTCAAACCTCTGCCTCAGCTCTCTTAGGATGAATTTGGATCAATAAAGGTTGTTTGCAAAAATAGTTAGATTTGCTTGCTGAAGCTGGGATGTAAAGGTGCTGGTATTCTCATTCCCACTTTTTCTCCTTCCTTCCCCAATACAGTAGCACCATTTTTAGTTATGCAGCTTACGCTGAAAGTTCCACAGGGCCCAGAGAGCTACAACTATACAATAGAGAATTTTAGTCCATGCTGAGCTTTAAATGTCTTGTTTTGTCTCTTTGACAAATGGAAGCCTGAACGTGCTCTGGACATACCTTCCTTTGTGTCTGGGGAGGTGATGGGAAACACTAGGTATAGCTTTTTGATCAATTTTTCTCAGTGTAGTTTGTGCCAATATGCAATTTGAGAAGGTTTCATCTGGAAGCTCAGTACAACCATTTCTCTTCATTTGTGGCAGGATTTCCTAAAATTCTGAAGGCTGATCCTCCTGCTTCAGGAAAAGGAACAAGGTCTCGGCACTTGGCAGCTTTCCTGTGTGCTGCTGAAGCCCTGCATGCTTCCTCCCCATCCCAATCCTGACCCACTTTGAATAGCCCTGAGGCACGTCATCACTGGTTTGTACTTTGTTTTTTCAAAAACGCCACTTAATATTGTCCTTTCAAAAATGAACCCCTGAGACTTTTTCTTTAATGCCAATATTTTAAGAGATAACTTTTTGCCAGTGTTAATATCAATATTCACCTGATCTACACCTTGTGTATGACACCGAACTCTCCTGGTATCCTATTAGCCAAGTATTATCACATTTAAATCCACTTAAAATTAATTCAAAAGACAGTCAGCTGTGAAAGCTCTTCTATGTTTTTAGAGGCTGGAGATAAGCGTCACAGGTTCAGCATTATTGGGGTTATTTTTATGATGCTTACTTCATTCCCAGGACTTAGTGGATGAACTCCTCTAGCTCAGACACAGGGCTCCCAGGCATCACCAAAATGTTGCAGGGACCCCTGAAACCCTGCAGAAATTTCAGATTCTGCTCTGTGTTGGAGATGCCATGAAGCAAACTTGCAGCAGAACGAAGAACCTCTGCTTTCAGTAAAACTGACAGTAACCACTGAAGTGTGTCGGCACATACTCAGTGCTTCATTTCCATCTGCCTGGTTCAGTAGCATGTTACACTTGGATTTTGTGATATTACACTTAAAGAACTAATGTAGGTATGTGAGGAGATGGCAATAAAGTCATAAGCTTCTATTGTGGCCTCTGCAGCAGAAAGCAGAAATTACTTGTCTGGTTATGGAAAAAATAGAACTCCTGACAAAATCTTGTGCTATATATGAACTGCATGAAATGCTTCTGAAATGGAATAACATTCTTTGCTTAATATATTTTAGAACACATTCTTGCACTAATTTCTTCCAGAAACACAACCCTGCTGCAACATAATAAGCCACTCTTTGGCTCTGTGCTTTTTGTACTTCAACACACTTTTCTGGATGCAGCTCTCAGATGAATGAGATGGGCTTCTTCTGCAATAGCAAACAAAACTGTAAGTAAACACTCTGCAGTTTAATGAACTAACCCCATGTCATGAACCAGAGGTCTTCTCTTCCTCTCCTGCCTTCCCAAGCAAACTTTTCAACTGGCCTCTAAGCAAGTTTTTAAACTTTTTTAAAAGCAATATTGCAAAAATATGAAATCAAAGTGGCTCTTATTCTATCTTTATATCTACTGGCTATTAAATGAGGAAATACCTTGGAACTTGACAGTCCTATTGTCACTTCAGTTCCATAAGAAACTACTCAGCTTTTTCTATCTAAGAACAGTGAAAAAAAAAAAAAAGGAAAAATGGTTTAGGAAAAATGTGTGCACATTGCTTAAAACATTCATAACAAATATAGGAAAATATATAATCCTCACAGCTGATATATTAAAAATATTTTGCCAAGAGCCACAAGTTCAGGTGGGCAGAGTTTTCCAGAAAGCTAGCACGTGAAACAATAGATTTACTTTCTGGATACAGAAAACACAAACTCACCTACAAACAGCCAGAGTGATGCCTGGTGTTGTATACAACCCTGTTCACGTGATGCAACCACACAGGTCTCATCCACCAACACTGGGACTGAAGCCAACCCTTGGTAGTTATGCTAAATAGTAAGTTTTCAATTACATTTAGCAGTGAGTATTTATATCTGAGAGCTACACAGCTGTAATACAAACTCAGACACAGAGAGGATCCACATCACCACAAACACAAAACACAGACACTGAGAGTGATCTGCGTTTCCAAAATGCAGCCCCTTGATACACCCGAGTTTCGAAGGGTGCTGTCAGAATCCCTCTGTTGACTCTGTATTTGACTGGAGCTTTTAGTCCTCCAGGTTAAGTGAACAGAGGTGGCTGTTTGCCATCCCAAAGCAAATGTCTTACCTAATTCTTTTTGAAGTGTTAGGAATAAGAAAATTGTATGAGGTGTTTTTATTTCAGTGGCCAAAATCCTCATTTGGCATAATTGGTAGGGGTAGAAATTACTGTATCATATTCCAGTAGTGGACTAACGTAACTCTGGCTTGGATTAATTAAATGCGTTGAAAAGATAACACATCCCCAAGGCTAATGTTATCTAAATAAGCTATTTTGTATGCTTTATTACTACATAAATATATATTGCTAAAAGAAAGGAAAACACAGAGCTACGGCAAATGTTCATCCATTTCAGGAAAAGCCAGATGGGAGTATCTATGCAATACCTTTAGTATCAAAATGCCCTCACTTTCAGCAGGCAGATAAGTCTGATCTGAGGCTGAGCCAACCTGCTTACATATTGCTTCCAGTTCACAATGTCTCTCTCTTCCTCCTAGTCACCCAGGGTATGGAAAACATAGAAATCTGGTGTAAATTGCCAATATAGAGTCTTCATGGGCTCCTGTTAAGCAGCGATGGCTCCCAGGAGTTGGACACTTTCCTGGCCACAGCATTCTCCTTTTGAACCAGCTTCAGGATTTAGTTTCCCAAAAATTCCTGACCCTGCCTGCTCTTTATTGCCTTTGCTAGAATTGTTTTCTGGTTCTGTTAAACCCTCTTTATGGAATTTTGTGACTACGAAGAGAGAATTTCATGGTGTTAAATGTTCCTAGCAGCAGTGCCAGGGACACAGCAAGTGGGATGCCAAACTGTACAAACCTGACTGCACTTTACCAGTTTTTGAGGAGCAAGAAGGTGCTGTTTTGGTAAACAATGACAAAGGGCAAGTTAGTTAAAAGGAATGAGAGCAACACTCTGGCACCCCAGCACCTCGCTTTGACGCAGGAATAACAAAAGCTGAGGCTGCTTGCAAGTCTGTGGTGTTACTATGCTGACTCTTGCAGATTCAGGACAAAGCTTCCTGTGAAGAAACAAAACAGTCTCCTGAGATAATGCTGATTTATAGCACAAAACCACTATCACATACAGAGACATGGGCTGCACTTTTTTACTTTACAAACTAAAAGTCAGAAGCACAGAGAAGTGTGTACCAGCTTCAGACTTATTCTGCTAATGCAGTGCTAATAGTCCATATCCTGGAGAAAATTTTCTTTAGGAATATGAATACCCTTCTGCTTAAATACAGTGAAGCTTTGGACAAATAGTTATTCCATGTATAAAGAAAGTCTTTTGCTTATTTTAAGAAGCTGAATATGGATCAATCTTAGGGGAAAGTGGTCAAGGACAACATATTTCTTGTGACAAGGGGAATACGTATCAGTATCATTCTTTATTGATGGTATCAGTTTTCAACTGACTATTTTAGCACCCCTTAAGCATAAAAGCATCAGTGCCACACTATTTCAAGAAATTGCAAATGATGCCCAGAAAAAACAAAGTTTGTTTCTTAGGCTGTGAAGATATAATTTGGAGTAGGCTGAGCCAGATGCAGAGAAACATTAAACAACCATATAAAGGCAAAGAAAGCTTGTTGTAATCACTGGCTGAGTTAAATTTCTATTTGTAAGAAGCTGGCAGCTAGTGTGCATCTAGGTTTTTCAAAGGAAGGCCAAAGTAAAACTAGGGTGTGTTTATTCTGGCATCAAGACACTCTTACCCCAGCTGAAATCTCAGCTATGTTTGTTCTATGTTCAGAATTATTTTAATTCTACTCAGTGTATTATAATTCCTTTCAGATATATATACATTCTTGAAACAAACCATAATCTTCATCCAGAGGTAATGTTTTTGGGGGAGGTTACTTCTGGTGAGGTTACCTAACCAGTTAGCAAGCAACAAGGCACCCACTGTCTGGTGTCCTTCAGTGTCCAGAGCTTTTACTAAAACTCTGTATTGTTCCCATTTTTTCACAGGGGGAAAATGAAGCCTAGGAAGATTATCTGTTGTACTGTAGGGTCAATAATTACCAATCTTGTTGCGACCTCATTTGAGAAATTTGAAAACATGCCATAATTCCCAGGTAAAGGCTATTTGCTTTCAAAACAGAGCTGTAAGGAAGCACACCAATGTTTGCAAAAGCAACGTCACACACAGACTATTGACCTCTAGAAATGAGATGGCTGTACTAAACCCAAAAGTAAAATAATCAAATTTACATTATAAGAGAGAGATCTGTGGCTGCCTCCCTATCTGCAGGTGTTATCTGGAGGAGTTACCTGGGAGCTGCAATGAGATGGGAAGAGCATCACTGGAGCCTTGGGAAAAGCTGTGCAGAGTGACTGGAATATCACTGTGGTTGGGATTAAATTCCTGAGGGAGGGACAGAGCTAAAGAGACCCCCTACTGTAGCAAGGGTGGGTGGATGATGCTGTGTGGGGTCTGCAGGTGCTGGAGGTGACACCTGTGTGAGGAGTTGTGGGCCTGCTCACCAGCTCAACAGGAGCTGGGCAGGTCAGTGGGATGCTGATGAGGCTGCCTAAACCTGGGCTAAACAGGGCTGTGGTCACACCAGGTGCATCTTGGTGCCCTCAGGCTTGATGGAGACTGACCAGCAGGGATGGATACTGTGGAGTCACCAAGCCCTGCCTAGAGGCAGGCTCTGTGTCCAGTGTGCCTTGTCTGCTCCCCATGCCCCACAGGGCTGCACCTGGATACCACCTGCTGCTTGCTGTAGGTCACAGAAAAGCCCTGATACAGGGCCACATGATCTGCACAAAACCCTGGTCCAGATTTCTGCTGCTTCAGGCCAGTTCTGTCATCACAACGCACCTTCATTTTCTGACAAATCACTTGCACATTCTCTCCAAGATGTAGGACAGCTGATGAAATGAGAAAAACAGGAAAAAATAATCAAAACAAATGTAAAAACTGTAATTACTTTGTTGAAAAATCTCATGGAATTGAAAAAAAAAAAAAGCCAGAATTTTATAGAAAGAGTCTCACAGAAATTATAATGAGAAATCTACAGAATTTTATCAAGAATTATTACTTGTTCTTTTCATCTAGACCTTTATTCCTGCTAGAGTTCTGCAGCAAGCCTGAAATGTCCACTTATAAGCATTACATTATCATTTAGACCCTACATAAAGATTGCCAGGGAAATTACTTCCTTCTGCAAATCAGCAATTTCATATTTGAATGAGAGTGCTACCTTTAACATTCGTTATTATAATTGCACAGTTTTATGAAACATTCTTTTGCTACTTTGTAAATGCAGTGAAGTATTGCAAGATGAGAAAGATGATTACCTTTGTATCATTAGATGGTTGCCCATTAATTACACCTATAATGTGGTATTGTCATCTAAGTTTCCATTTTATGTCTCATAGCATGAAACGAGTTAAATTCAGAACTAGATTTGTATCTTTAAATAAAATGCCACCTGTGATGAAAGTAGAGACATTAGTAACCAATTCTTGGTCCCAAAATACTAGTGAACGTGATAGCCTACTATGTGGAAATGTAATAGCCTATTAGGCTGACATACCACATACAGTGCCTAGTTGCTGGAAAGAAGAACTTTGGCATCTCACTAATCCACAAGACACTTATCTCCCAGAGAAGGCAGACACACAGAACATATCAGAACCAGAGTTTAAAATACAATACAATTTTGCAGATTGTATTATCCGGAGTTATCATGCACGTATCAGCCTTGAATTTAATCTTGGCATTAACCGACTTTTCCCTAGAGATATGCCTTGTCAAGAAGAGGTATTTTCATTACTTTCCTATTTGATTTTTATAATAGTAATCCTGAGGCAAGCTTGAAAAAGCAGAACAGTAGTTAAAACCACATCTGTTTTTTCAGAAAGTTTGTGGACCTTGGAAAAGGGCTTAGGAAAGGATAATTTACCAACTGATACAATAGCTTTCAGATCAGATTTAGCAAGAAGTCTAGCCTTAGGGAAAGAGGACAGGGCTTGCTAATGAAATCCTTTCATAGTTATTGCTGTATCCATGACCTTACAATTTGCATGAAATGTTGCCTCTTGCCATGGGCTGCTGAAGATGCTGACGCTTTGCTTTGCAGCAGTAAATTGGCACCAGAGGAATGAACAGGCTCTAAGCAGGCTCCTGCAATGTACTGGGACTGATGATTTCCATTTAGTGGTTTGGATTTTTTTTTCTTGGCACCTGATAGATGGGTTGGCTTTTGCAATCTTCTGAATCCTGTGATCACTCATGGTCTGACTGAACTGGTAACAATACAGAATTTGGGAATGCACAGGGAGAGAAAATGGCACTTTACCTTGCCTGTTATTTCCCTTCTCATTTGTCTGTTCATGCTCAGAAGTCTGACTGATGCAGAAAGAAGTGTGTGAACCCTGGGGAGTGGGCTCAGCCACACATACTTTGCTCATGGGAGGCTTGGAGACAGTTGCTGTCAGAGACAAGGCCTAATGCTAACCTAAATTTACAAAGTAAAAAAATTTAGGTAAAAAGAACAAACTCTGGTTTATTTTGCTTCATTCCCCATTATTTTGCAAGCAGCAGTGCTAGTCTTTCAGAGAAGTGTCTACAATGAGACATGACAGTGAGAGTATTGGAAAGGTGTTGTAAGAGGAGCCTGAAATAGTGTTTTCAGTTGCCTGAAGCATGCCTGTGATTGCCAAGTCACGCTAAAACACTACTCACACAGCCTTGATACTGAGAGGGCAGGATGATAGCCTTGGCACAAGAAGCTGTTTCTTCAGCTGCAAATCCAGTCCAGCTCACAAACAGGCTTTGGCTCCATGCTGGAGCAGCAACGGTGGGTCTCCTCAGTTCCTTCCCCTGTGCATCATTACCAGAACACTTGGAGAAGCACAAACAAGGAAAATTATTTCCTTCTGAAAATCAGCAATTTCACACTTGAATGAGAGTTTGCCTTTAACAAAGTTAAATAAAGGTAAATTCAATTATTGTTCTGATTAAACAGTTTTATGAAACTGTGGGACTGGGACTGAAGGCACAGCCCTCTGCCAGGAGAAAGCTCTTGCTGATGGACCAGACCACCTCTAAGGCCAGAGGGGCCAGAGACCAAGAACCCAGCTTTAGAAAGTGGGTGCCAGAGACACCAGGGTATCCTGTACTCTAAGCAGTCTGGTGTCCATAATGCACAAATCTCAGCATTAAGTGAAAGCTCTACTGTGTTTCAAGAATGCATTGCTTATACTTAACAAGGTAGAGGTAATTAGTTGTTGAATCTGTCTTAGATAAGGAAAAGATTTAAAAACAATTAAAAAAATTACAGTGCAAGACTGCTTATGTTTCTGCAGATGAGATCCTTTCAGGGGGTTTTTAAACAAAGATTTATTTTTTTCTGCCTAAACTGTCAACACATTTAAGTAAGTACTCCATCACATTAAAGTGAGGATTATGTGGAGATAAAGCCTTAGGGAAGATTTTTGCCCAGCATGAAATTGCACCTTTAGAATGGAGGATAACTCTACTTGTTTCAATAGCTTTCTTTCTGCTAAAACTCTGAATCACAGCTTTGGATTCTGACAATATAAATGACACAAGCAAGCTCCCAACATGAACAACTCCCCACATTGTCAATCTTTCAACAGTGTTTCTTACCTTGGACAGAGTCAAAGTTCTTCAACGACTGAAAAGAGAACTGGCAAACACCTCATCCCCTATTAAAATAGAGGGAAAAGAGCAGTAGACCATGTGATTTGTAGACAACTCCTCAGCTATTTCAGAAAAAATAAAACAAAATTAGACTGGAGAAGTACCCTTTTTTTTATTAGAAGTATTTACAAAATATGATTTTGAAGTTAAAGGTGATGAATTATACAAGCATGTACCTGCAGAAACTGCAAAGGTTAAACATTCTGGACAGCGATTATTCATTCCAGCTCATCATTCAAAATTTTAATGTTTAAAAAGTGGTCAACAGTTCTGGAAGAACGTGTTTGTATGGAAGGCACTGCCTGCAGATCACAGCCTGGTTCTGNTTGGTTTTTTTTTTGTTTTAAGGATATTATAAGAAAATAATAAGGCAGTTTAGTAATATACAGAGGAGATGACAGCGCTCTGTTCTTTTGACATGCTCTATGCCTTGGATATAAACACTCAAAAAATATCCAAGCTTGATAAAGGGAAAAAATATTAGACAATAAAGATTCAAACATGCCTTTCATGCATGTTTGCAGATTGCAATTTTATGCACAAGGTTATGATTTTCATAAATAAGGAAAGAACGATGAAGCCGTTGAGTTTGGAGAACATATTTTGTAAACTACTGAGTATATAAATAGTTGTATTAAAGTCTTTGCCAATCAACTTGTCANAACTGGCAAACACCTCATCCCCTATTAAAATAGAGGGAAAAGAGCAGTAGACCATGTGATTTGTAGACAACTCCTCAGCTATTTCAGAAAAAATAAAACAAAATTAGACTGGAGAAGTACCCTTTTTTTTATTAGAAGTATTTACAAAATATGATTTTGAAGTTAAAGGTGATGAATTATACAAGCATGTACCTGCAGAAACTGCAAAGGTTAAACATTCTGGACAGCGATTATTCATTCCAGCTCATCATTCAAAATTTTAATGTTTAAAAAGTGGTCAACAGTTCTGGAAGAACGTGTTTGTATGGAAGGCACTGCCTGCAGATCACAGCCTGGTTCTGCACCTTCTGCAGCAGTTGTACCCTCAGGGCAACTGAAGAGAAAGCAGAGATGTAGAGTCATTTAAGGGAATGGTCAAACTCACCTCAGCCAGAATTTCATCTGGTGCTAAGGGGAGTTATATCAAGATATGATTAGGCACAGTTAATACCAGGCATCAAATTAGAGCAGCTAATTTATGGTACTAGTAATTCTTACTGAATCAAATGCATGTAAAAAATGTTTAAATATATGCTGCATAAATACCCGTGGGAAACAGATACAAAATTGCTCATGCTGTTTTTTCTCCACAGTGTTCCTGCAGTTGATTATGGTCCCTCCTTCAGACTGGAAAGTTATAAGGCCATTTCAATCTATTTTTCCTGTCTTGACAAAAATCAGTCCATTAAAAAATTAGAGGTTCCTTGGATAAGAACCAATATTTGGTGCAGTAATACTTCAAGGCAGGGTGGAATACATACAGGAATGCTATTTACCTGAAAACAAACACCTCCTCAATTAGCACTATAAGGG